>JAVYIG010005190.1:0-142642 GCA_035222895.1 Strongylocentrotus droebachiensis
ATAAATTTTGTTCTTCTTACCGGTAACTTACTCTTGAGGAAACAAAGGTTTTTAGCTTTTTACAAATGGCCATTTAATCATAATAATAATGGCCACTTATAAAGCACTCATATCTGTCAATAGTGAAGCTACTGGCACTCATACATTATAACTCTGATAATAGCTGAGCTACCGAAGTAACTAGCGCTCAAGCATTATCAGGTACCAATTTACACCTGGGTTAAGAGAGGCAAATGTAGATGAACATCTTGCTAGTGCCAGGCTGGGATTTGAACCCATACCTTGTGGCATATGGTTGGATGACTTATCCACTAGACCACAATACCTCTACCCATTTTTTAAAACAATTCTTCAACCCCAAAAACAAACAAAGGTAGGAATTTGGGGGTTGCATATTATAGCAGCTAGCTACTTTTAACCATGTCTGTTCCATTTCAGGGGATACAAAATATGGGGGCTCAGGGCGAATTAGCCCCCAAACTGCCCAAAAGAGCCAAAGAAAGTAAAAAAAGAGCCCCCAAAATTTGCATAGATTCAATGCAAAACAAATTAAAGAGTATTATTTTCATGCAGGCAAGCTTGAAAAGTAGCCCCAAATTGTTTTATTATTTTTTTCCCGTTCCATATATGTAGAAGTATATAGTATTATGTGCAGAATCAACTGCATTTGTGATTTCTAGTGGCTTTATCATCGGAACCTTGACTGGACAGAGTAATATAGTGACGGTGATTCACACCATGCTGTTTGCTATGGCTACAGGCATGCAGTCCTGGCTGCTCTGCACAGCTTGGCAGGAATGGTAAGTACAGGCTGCATGTGGGCTTGGAGGGTTAAGCAAAAGAGCTTGGAGCGCCTAGGTGAGTTAAGTGAGTACATCCCGCCTAACAAGAAAATAAGCTAATTACAGAGCGCTGTTTTAATTTGTTGTGCAAGGAAATCATTCATAAAGCTCGTCTGTTATGACTGCAATGCTATGGCTTCCATGGAAGGTATAGACAGAGCTAAGGGCAGGATGGAGGGAGAATGGGGAGGGGTGGGGCGACAAGATGAATGACATGTTATACAAGCACTTTGGATGGTCATGGGGTTTTAATGAATTTTCCAGAAGGCGGTGTATCCAGCTTTTTGTATAGCTTTTTGATGAGTGTTTGTTCTATATTATTCTTGTTACTTTCACTTTTTGTTCAAGGATTTATTTATTCATCTACCATTTTTATGTGGGGAAAATAATAAGGCCTATAGGCACTACTCAGGTCTTTGAAATTTAATCTAATTAAAGAATGTCTTTTCCTCTTTTTATTTTTTATCTAGAATATTACCAACTACACATCACAGGCAAGAAGAGATAGCACACATATTTGACCATTTAAGTATTTTTTTTTTTTTTTTAAAGGATTTAACGTGGGCTATTCACTGGAAAGTAAGCTTTAAAATCTTCAAACATCAAAGGCACAAGCAAAATCACTGTTTTCCATGTGTCTTTCTAGGCAAATGTCAAAAGAATTACTGAGGAAAAATAACATCATTTTATGTTGCCAAATTTAAAATTCAACAATATGGACTCAATTAAAAAGAAAAAACACCTACATCTTTGAGTCCTTATTACTAGGCGAGATATTTTCCAAAATAGATAATTTCATAAATGACAAATACAAAATCCCATATCTTTCATTGGACAAAGTTTATAATTTC
Organism: Strongylocentrotus droebachiensis; assembly: GCA_035222895.1. Taxonomy (NCBI): domain Eukaryota; kingdom Metazoa; phylum Echinodermata; class Echinoidea; order Camarodonta; family Strongylocentrotidae; genus Strongylocentrotus; species Strongylocentrotus droebachiensis. Next base: position 1,694 of record JAVYIG010005190.1, read on the forward strand.
TACAAAAAATATTAATTTTGAATGTTGAAAATTTGAAATTTTGAATTCCTGTCAACATTTTAAACAATGTTTTTCCCTCAAGAAACATGTAAACAGGAAGCTGGAAACAACAACAGTTACGTTGACTCCTAATGTGAGAAGTGAGTGAAGAATGGAAACCAGTGACAGACTGGAATTAGAGGGGAATGGCTTTGGCAATGAACTGCACAACAGCTTATTACTGAATTAACAAACAGGTAAATCTGGCACCAGGTGAGTTGGCAAATCCACTTTCCTACGTGAGACTGACAAATATTTTGGCTTTGAAAAGATTGAACTTGGTTCAAGGGAGTTATTACAAGCAGGTTGCAATACAGGCTCGGTGAAAAAAAAAGGAAATTCTTTAGTTCACTAGAGCTTTTCAGAGCTTGCTGTTGTCAAAGGGACATTTCCAATAAATATTTAAAATGTTTTATGCTTGTTTTCTTTACGAGAGCTCTTTTAAGTTTTACAGAGCTCTATTGGAGTTTTTCCACATTGAGACCCTATCTGCTTTTTATTTATTTCTTTGCCGTGTATTTTCTCAGAATTCCCCTTAATATATTTTTCCTTCCTATCTTTAAACAGCCCCCCCCCCCCAAAAAAAAAAAGGTGAGTCTTTTAAACTAGATACAGTAAAAGGCCCAGTTCAGAATCTCATATATCATTGAATATTAGAGAAGTTATGAAACAATACATGTACAGTTCACAAATAACTTATTCATACCTTACCAAGTGTTGTAATTTTGTAAGTATGTGAAAAATTGATTTGTCTCGATTTATGTTTCTTGAAAATGTGATATAGTAAACCTTCAACCAGTCCACCTTTTATTTTTGAGTAACAAAAAACACAAAAAATATTCACAAGGGGTATGAAATATTTTGTTGTTAACCAAGGTAATTGGCATGTTTAAAACAACTAAGTATTGTACATCTACAAATTTCTTTCATTTTATACCATACTAACACATCATCACCTTTGACACATAAGTTTGAAACACAGTGTGAACACAAGACATATTGATACAACAAATCTCAAATCATATCAAACTAAACTATGAATTTATCATCAAAATTGGCTCCCGCTCCCCACTTTGATTTAATATTTCCTGATGCATTGTCAACTCAGAATGAACACAAAAAGAAGCTGTTGTTGTGACCAAAATAATCAAATCATTCTTTGCTACTTCCTATGTCAAACATAACAATGGTGATACAATCCAGTGACTGATCTTGAATCAGACTTCTCAACAAAAAAACATTGTTCATGCATCTCAAAATAAGAGCGTCAAGGATATTAAGGATATCGAATCAAGATTGAATCAAGTTTTACGATTCAAAATTTAGGATCAAACTTCACTGTTTATTACTTCACTTCTCAATGAAAAACCTTCATAGCTGTTGTAAATTGTGAATGTGTAGCTGGTCATCCATTAATATGACAGAAAACTGACCAACGGTAATAGGACTTTAATAGGGAAGTTGATAGATGACTTGCAAATACTATTCATCGAGTTTGACACTTCAAAGATAATGGCTGGGAATTCCCACCGAATACGTTTGGACGAACAAAAGTGATTCCACACTTCCGAAACAGAAACAAGTACCGGTACATGCAAACTATAATTCAAATTACTAAGTTTTCTCTTGAAAATGAAACAAAGAATTAACCGCAAATTTGACATATATGTAAGTTAATTCATGATAATTGTTTGTACACTGAAACTCTTTGGCCCCATAATCCCATCTGGCATTTCCTTGTTGGGCAACCACCCCCCCCCCCCCCCCCCCCCCCCCCACATACGTTTCATCTGCCTGGAGCCAGTAAGGTTGTAACTCTTACACACTGGCTCTGAGCAAGCGATATATAGGTTTGTTTTCATGTATGGCCCATTCATCACACCCCCTCTAAACAAAAAACAGTAGAACGAAACAAAACAAAACAATTATTTTGCAGGTTTTGAAGTAATGACCTATTCCTCATTCAAAAGTAATGCAGTAAACCACCTAAAAATACTGCAGCAAATACAATTTCCTGTGTGAATGAACAGCATGCAGGGATTTTAATATATATTAATGCAAAAAAAGCCCCAACTGATATTCTGTGATGTAGGTGATAATACACACATGTACATATTCGTGAAGCATTTTTATTTTTTTAAATGCTATGGCAGTTTTTGCTTGACAGTTTTCTGCAGCATGCATGAACGAAGCTTTGAGGCAGGCAAAGAAGGGGTTTATTAAGGTCGCATCCTTACCTCTGTTAAGAGCGTATCTGGAACAGCTTCTTGGTGATGGGGCATCCAAGAGGAGGAGGAGGCAGAGGAGGAGGAGGCAAGATTGGAGTCATCCGATGGGACCCTGCCCCCATCCTCATCATCACCCTCACAAGGAAATTGGCGCTGGCTGTCGACTGCACTCTGTGGGATGGATGGTACACAGGCCGGGGCCAAGATTTAACCATTAAACCAAAGTCTTACTACAGCGGAGGCACGTATACATTAACTAAACACACATTGTGAAATTGGATGCTGTACTGAGAGTGATTCAAACTCGATAATAATAAAGGGAGTATCCTAAAGTGATAAAAACTTACGCAAAGAGGAAAGGCTTCCTCGGTGTAGTAAACCTAAAATGGATTAAAATCGACAGGTGCAATACGGTCGAAGTTAAAATATAAATACAATCATTTTTTATAAGGAAGAAGTACGGATAAACAAACTAACATAGATTTTTTGTTTGTGCGTGTGTGATTTGTTTGTTTTTCCAGAGATTTTCAACAAACAAAGGTCAACTCAGATCTGGGGGAGGGGGGGGGGGGGTGGGGGTGAACACAGAAGGAGAACAAAATATATTTATGACTGCTATTCCATATACACTATACACATTCCAATATTGATTATAATGACTGGTCAAACAATTATTATTTTATCTAGAGCTTCCACTGGATGTTGCTGTAGAAAAGTGTGAAGCTTGGAAGAAGAAAAAAAAAGGCACCAACTATCATTGTTTCATCACTTTCATTGAAAAAAAGGACAGCAACTGATATATAATGTATAAAATGCCATGTTTATTCAATTCATAATTCTAGAAATGTACACACGAATGTGTACATGTCCTTCAAATTATGATACATGTGAATTGCAGCCAACTTCCCATGAAAGTCGCTTTAGAAATGACAGATTTTACCATATCCTCAGCATAATTTCAATGTCAAATACAAACTTATTATAAACATGTTCCTCAATCATACGTCTGCAGAAAAAAGTTGCATGTTGGGCCAATTTCCAGGAAAGTTGTCATAATCATAAAAATACATTGCTGCAATCATCTTCATAATTACGTAATTGCTTTTGACGTATTGGTTATGAAACAGGAAGAAGATGATATGATGTCATCTGCCTTCCACCATATTTCCTCATTTCTTTTACGTCATCAGGAAGTGATTACAAAAATGATGGATTATCAAATCCATGTCATGTCTTTGATTTGACTTGAGTTTTAATTAGGACAGATGATTCAAGTAATGCTTTAAAAAGCAGATTCCCTGGCATAAAGTTTCTGAAGATCATGCCAGGAATGACTAAATTTGATTCCGGTAAACTTGACAATTGAATTTCCTTCCTTGTTTCTAGAAAGTACCTTTTCAACATACAGATGAATTACCTGTCCTCATTTACGAATAGTATCAACTATAAAAAAAAAAACAGTACATGTAATTACTCAATCAACATTATTGGTTGCATAAATATTTGCTTTTGACATAATGGTTTAATATGAAACAGGAAGAAGATGATATGATGTCATCTGCCTTACACAATATTTCCTCATTTCTTTTACGTCATAAGGAAGTGATTACAAAAATGATGGATTATCAAATCAATGTCATGTCTTTGATTTGACTTGAGTTTTAATTAGAGCAGATGATTGAAGTATTGCTTTAAAAAGCAAATTCCCTGGCATAAAGTTTCCGAAGATTATGCCAGGAATGACTAATTTGATTCCGGTAAACTGGACAATTGAAGTTCCTTCCTTGTTTTTAGGAAGTACCTTTTGAACATTTGGATTAAAGACTTGTCCTCATTTACTAATCCTATCAACTTAAAACAACAATACAGTTCATGTAATTACTCAATAAACATCAATGGTTACATAAATATTTGCTTTTGACGTAATGGTTCAATATGAAACAGGAAGAAGATGATATGATGTCATCTACCATATTTCTTCATTTCCTTGACATCATAAGGAAGTGATTACAAAAATGATGGATTATCAAAGAGATGTCATGTCTTTGATTTGACTAAACATCATTAATTAATATCAATGGTTGCATAAACATTTAGCTATTGTTCTGCATTGCAAATTTAGATACATACCTCCTTATTTTCAGTTACATTGTTCTTAGTAATGTACTAAACTTACTGTAACAAAGATGGACTGAATTTTTATTTAACTGTTGGTCTTTCTCTTTACAAATTATTTATACGTGAAAGCATTCTGGATTAAAAGAGAAAATGATGCAAACATGTCACTAGAAAAAAGGTAGAACAATAAGCAGGGCCTGTTGCACAAAACTTATCATTGATGGTAACTTTGCCATCAATGGTAACTACCATGGAAACCTTGATTTTGATTGGCTGTTGAGCCCTGTTACCATGGTAGTTGCCATTGATGATAAAGTTACCATCAATGGTAAGTTTTATGCAACGGGTTAAGCATATCTGAAATTGTAGGTTGTAGAACTGACCTGAGAATGATCATTCCATTGGTGACCAGGAGTCTGTCTCTCACACAATGCATTGAGATGCCTGGATAGTCTGTCAGTCAATTCTAGGCAGTTGGAGGCCTGAATGGAACAAAACATGAGAGAGAATCAAGATAAGCTTGATTGCTTGATTTTATTAATCACTCACTCATCCAGTGATATATATAATTCCATCTTAACCATTAGTCTTGCATAGCACCCATGCAACATGGTATAAAGAAATAATTTGTATTATGGCTATGTATCAAGTTTATATTCATTTGTATAAGCTAGGACAGAGGCTCTATAATTCTTCTCAATTTTCCTTAGACTTAGAGACAGTGCCTTGTATTATCTGGAAAAGGCACTATATAAATCAAATTACATACATATTAATTATATCATTTATTTATCATCATCATCATCATCAGCACCATCATCATCCTCATCGTCATCATCATCATCACCATCATCCGTATACATGTACCTGCACAGCATCCAAGCACCTCCGTCTAAACCCATCATTTGTACTGTGGCTAATGATTTTATGTAGAGATGACTTGATTGAAGGCACAGCAGATTTCATGATGGCTGCTCTCTGTAACAATGACAAATTTTATATAAACAATTTATGATTCATTTGTTTTTAAAATATACATCATTACATAGATACATACTATAAAACAATAGACAAACAGGGCTCAGCCAGATTTTGTTCCCATATTCTACTTCTGGTATGACTGCATTATCATGTCTATACCTGCATATATAAACAAAATGAGTAACAAAAAAGAGATAGTATAATAATTTGAGGTATTCAAGTAACGTTTCGTTCACACTTATATATTCTCAACTCGTATCGGGTCACAAGTGGAATTTACGAGCAACATCATAGCAAAGAATTTATCTGCAAGACTTCAACTCAAATAGATGCCTTGTAAACCTGAAAGGCTTTTTAGTTTTGGCAGGAATTAATTCCTTGAAATGCTAGAGCGCTGTAATGGCAGCTAGGCTAAAGCCGAGGTAATAATAAATGCACCTTGGAATAGAATTTCTAGATAGACAGCGCTATAGAAATGGGTATTATTATTATTATTACAACAACTGCTCTGTGATCTATATCCAACACTAACCAAATTCCTAACTTCAACCCTGGACCTGACACTCTACCTAACCCTATCCCTGAACATGAACCTAATTTTAAACCCAATTGCAATCCTGACTCTACATCCTCGATGAAACAAAGCCCAGAGCACTTGTTGCAAGAGCAAGCATTGGATTACCACATTAATAATCTATATTTAAAAGTGCAGAATAATGACACAGGCTCATATTTCACCAGCCAGGAGGGGGATCTGCGCATCCATCAACAACCATTATCAAAGTCATTTCAGAGGATATCTTACAATTTCCATCCTCATGATTGAAAAATAACATACTTCCTCTCTCCTCTCGGGCTATCTCCCTTTGTAAGAAAATTAGAAACTTCATAAAAATGATGTATACAAATTGATACAAACAATTTTCTTGCAGTATTTGTGCTGAAGGCAATTCCAGTCTATACTACAACTTTGTGCCAGAGTTAGATGAGTTGCTCAGGAATTGTTACCATCAGCAATCTTGAAATCATAAAACAAGTATTAATCCTGCTTAAGTGACCACCTTTATGGAAAGATAACCTACTATATATATACATACATGCCAACATTTGAAAATCAGAAATCTGTACAAATTATGCTATTTTAAAAAAAAAGAGGAACAATCCTAACTCTCCTATTCAATACTACAGACAAATTTGTACAGGAAGAGGAACACCTGCATTAAAATGATAATTATCTTCTCCCAAAAAGAGGAATGTTCCTCTTTAATCTGAACAGTTGGCATGTATGCATATAGTAAGACCAAACTTTTTATTTCTGTTAAACTAGTGTTTCCGATTGTTAAAGAAAACCTGAATTCAGAGACCACCTACCAAGAAAGACCGCTCTTTCTATACAGGTTTAACTGTAGTAATATACTGTAAATCAAGGTTTTAAAAAAAAATAGAATCTCCCATCACAGTAGATGCCTCAGACCAATAATCACTTCCTACTATTGTAATTGGTCCCTAAGGGGAAGAGGGGCATTGTAACCACTAATTGGTTGGGGGCTTTCAATTGTCTTGTTCCTCTTGACACAACCCACACCAGGGTCGTCCAGTGAGAGAGAGATAGAGAGGAAGCTAGCTTCATTGCCCCTCCCTCCCCTCGGGTATTCCCCCTTCCGCTGCATTCTTCTAGGGATGTTAATTCTCCTGTCCAAGTGTCAGTCTGAATGAAGACTTTCATTGCTGTGTAATTGAATGCATCTGAATTCATTTCAAGGTGTTTTCCAACATTTCAATGGACTATGCAAGTGACTGCATTGTGCACAAACCTTGATCAAATGTATTTTATTTTACCTCCATTTAGCACACACATACTGATTTCTTTTGGAACCACATTATCTACAATTTTTTTCTTCTTCTTGTTGTGTTTGCTTGCCCAACTATTGAAATTGTATGACATAACCTCACCCTCATAAATATGTCTAATATGACCTTAAACACAACAAATTGTCACAGCATCATCTCAAGTGATTGAAAAACATCCGCACCAAAGACATTTATTTGAAATCTGATGTGTAAAGGCTTGAGAGCTCATATAATTCCTCTCTAGCAGCAAAAAGTAATGTCCTGCTCAATTTCATCATCGTCTTCATTATTCACCCTCTAAAATAAAACATATCTGACAGACTGAATATGTATTCTAGATATTAACAGCTCTTTCTATACCTTACTTGAGAACTCATCTAAACATTGGGCTCTGTTTTAAAGTTAATAAACAAAGACTTGTGAAATGGTTTCATTTTCATCTAACATCAACTCTCTCTCTCTCTCTCTCTCCTCTCCATCTCTCTCCCAATCTCTCTCTCTCCATTTCTCTCTCCATCTCTCTCTCCTCTCACCCCCAGGGTGTGTTTGTGTGAATCCCTCCAAACGGTTTACCTGAGCAATCAATATTCATCCATGCTTCTAATTAATCTTTTTTCCTTGTAAATGTTTATATTCATCCTGTTTGTACAAACATACTATTTATACTCAATCTTTCTATTTTCTTTTACAAATGTAAATAATAGAAGGACTTTATTGAATACTGGTCGGATAACAAGAATCTCAGAGATGTGAGAGGGCTGACTAAATAGAGAACAGTGTCTAACCGACAGCAAGGCAGAAAAAGAAAAAAATGCATCGGAAATGACACGCAGAGACCCATCAGCAAAAGGTTTCAGCCTGAGATATGCAGCTGCTATATAAATGTAACATTTCATGCCACATCTGTGTGAAACCACATCAGAATGTGGGCTAATGTGACAAGCAGTAGCTTCCTACCTATGTACCAGGCCACATCAATCATAATGTGATGCAAGGCGAGATTCAGCGACTTGTCAGCAACATTTTTGTGCCATATTTGAGACTTGCAACATCACCTTTGGCTAGCAGCAACATAGTCCTGCATCAACTTTTCAGACCCTCTGTGGTCCTAATGGAAGAATATTAGACCACAGCTGAAACTAACAGCAAAGTTTCAGACCACACCAGTGTCAAAAAACTGCTTGGCCTCTCTCTTTATCTCTTACTCTCTCTCAAAAAAGAAAGAAAAAAGAAAGGAACGTGGCCCACAAAACTTCTTGGCCTCTCTCTTTATCTCTCACTCTCTCTCTCAAAAAAAAAGAAAGAAAGAAAGGTGGCTCACAGCAACGGAGCCCAGTAATACACCGTAACAACTTAGCCTGGAAAAAAAAAGGGGGGGGGCTGCAGACCAGTTGTGAATGTAGGATGAGTTGAAACAAAGCAACAAAGCAGCAACATTTTCTACCACATCAGAGCCTACAAACAATATTTTAAACCAGAACTCAGCCTGGCAAAAAAAAAAGAAACAGCCTTCAGCAATGCTGCAGACCAGTTGTGAATGTAGGATAAGTTGAAACAAAGCAACAAACCAGCAACATTTTCTACCACATCAGAGCTTACAAACAATGTTTTAAACTAGCACTCAGCCTAGCAATAAAAAGCAGCCTCCAGCAATGCTTTGGACCAGTTGTGAATGTAGGATAAGTTGATTATGTGTGCCTAATCCCACCGCTGCCTGCCACCATGAACTCGTCTACAATGATGAATCGGAAGTTGTGATTGTCAGCCAGGAAACAGGAAGCCAAGAGAAGCAACTGCCTGCCAATATCTTGGGATTCACATAACCTTGGCATACAGAGAGACCATCATCCTTCATCCCACGATGACCAAAAAAAAAAAAAGGGATGAAAAAATTGTCAGTCATAAAATGAAATTGCTGAAATCCTCTCAAGTTTTCCACGTACCAAATTGCCCTGCCTACATTAATTTCCGGCTCTGTCTTCATGTGAGAATGCCACCTAATAAGGCTCAGGATATGGATCAATTGCATCGCACTTGAGAGAGAAATAAGGATCCCTAATTTTATCTCTATTACTAAGATTGCAGCTTAACTCTTGGTACGATGGTCCTGTCTGGATTGCTTTACAGGGCATTAAAAATATCCGCTCTACCGGCCGTCATCACCCTTAAAGCTGGAAAACCTAACCCCAATGCAGAGTAATCTGTTCGTTTCCATTATCTCTGATCAACTCACATCTTTCCTGGCTGGTCGAGATGAACCGAGAAGCTTGGCTAATGTGTCATGAATAATCTTCTGGATCCTGGAGAATTGTTGGGCACAGATGCGAGGAAACTCCTGCCGCACCCGATTCAACAGAGCTAGGGAGGAGGCGGAAGTCATGGAAAGTGGAGAGAGAGAGAGAGCGAAACCAAAAAAGGGTGAAAACAAATTGTGCACATGTGCTTGCTGCATATTTATAAAGAAAATGAGATGAGTTGAATAAGAAACAAATGAAACCAGAAAAAAAAAGAGTATGTGACCATCACAATATCACGCTGTCATCCCCAACAAACCTTTTACTGCTTCTTAAGCATTGATATTTTGGATTGTTTGGCTATTTTCGTGACTACAGGATTTGACGAACTTCTAACAAACAGTTAAATCTTCACTGCTATATATATATCTGTCTAACAAATAATAAAACCTATTTTTCAGGATGGGATAAATAAAATGAAGGTTAACAATTAGAACCAATTTATAATCAGCCCAGATGTAATGTGTTATTGAAATAGTGAAAAAGAAAGTACTGTCATGAATGAGTAAATTGACATATTTTAGATGCCTGTAGAAATTCCCCCCAAAATAAATAAAAGAAACACACAGAAAGAATGCAGAGATGAGATGAAGAGAGAGGAGAGAAAGACAGAAAGGGAAAGAGAGAGAGGAGAGAAAGATGGAAAGAGAGTGATAGACAAAAGAAGGTAAAATTAGCTGATAAAAAAATTAACAATTAATGAATTTGTGATATTTGATTTATGTGGAATAAAAAACTTCTTTAAACATTTATTGTGATGTAAGCTGCCACATGACTTAATAAAGAAAAGGCAAAATTATTAGGAATGTTGTTAGACAAAAATTATTGGACTCTGGCTAACGATTTCTTCATCAACATCCTCACAATATGCAACCTTTGTTTGGAGACAGCATGCTCACCTAGCCTGTTTGGAGCAGTCATCGCACATCCCTTGAAGTTCTCCTTCAAGAACAGCATCAAGTGAACGATGTGGGAAGGTTCACAGGGCTTGGTACCTCCACAGAAAATGGTTTGCAGGTCAGGTTTGAAGCAGTCTAATCAGAAGAAGAAAAAAATATTTGAAGAAAAAAAAAAAATCAACTTTCATGAAAAGTGATGGATTAATCATACTTCAGGAACAATACCTTTTTCAAACTGTCACAGAAATATTATCACTTCCATGGTATTCTGCATCCCTATGATCGACACTTGTACATATGGCCAAGCAAAATTAATTCTTTGTTTCTTGAAAAAATTTGTTTGAAAATAAGAAGGGGTGTCATGGTACTTGATGCATGATTTTTCCTGCACACACAAATCCCATTGGGTCAATCTATTCAGATTTTGTTGACAACATCATTGGCTACAGGCTTGAAACAAGAAATAATTGTAAATATCATGGGGTAAAATATATTTTAATATAGCAGCAGAGCATACAGCAAGGATTTAGTAACACAAATGCATGTCAATGGCCAATTAATCCTCCAGAAGACAATACAGTAGCCTAAAATAGTGCTACCAAGTAATGTCTAGATTAATAGAGGTCACACACTTGGCAAAGAAGTCTTGCTTTACAGACCAGACTGGTCCTGGCCAAGACGTGCATCTGTCACTCAGCTCACGAGGGGGTTCTCATCACAGGGGAAACTTTCATTAACAAATTACTCTCTCACTCTCACTCTCTCTCTCTCTCTCTCTCTATCTCTCACTCTCTCTCGCTCTATCTTGTTTACAGCAAGATCTTTTTTCCTCTCACTCATCCTTTTCTGTCTCTTTTCTATTAAAGCAGTCGTCCAACTGTTGGAATGCTCCATCAGAAATCATCGCGCAGATAATGAACGTTAATGGCCGATCCCTGATTACCCAAGCTTCTGACCTAGATAGGAAGCTTCCGCTAACTCTCTACCGAGAGCTTTATTGAGGGGCTGCTACCAAGAACCTGCTACTGACGGATTACTAAACTTAAACCACACGGTTACGCACACGTCGGGCCACGCTAGCTTGCGAGGGAGGGACCAGCAGTGACCTCTGGTGGGCTAAAGCTTGATCCACATCCAACACCAATCTCAACATTTGCTCAAACAAATTAAGAGAGATTTGCTCTCTGGCAATATTAGCTGTGAAGATAATCGGAAGCGCTCTTCCTCTCCCTCCTGGGGGGAACACCCAAGCCACATGGTCGCACTTTTCAAGGCAAGGGAAGGCAATACTGTTAAACTCTTGTGGTTTTGATGGGGAGCCAATGCTGTCCAACTAATTAATAACCTGGAGGTTTGTTGCTCTTCCTCTAGTCAAGCAAGACACTTCCTCCGTTTCCAAACATCTTCAAGTCAATGCACTGCTGCACGTTCAAGATGATTAACAGAATGAGGTCAACGACCCTTGAAACACTGCCAGGTCAATCAATAATTTAACTTAATTGTAACTGAATACGTGAAAGTTTCTCCCTTTTTAGCTCATTTACAGCAAACTACAACTGATTTTTCGCATATTAAAATTATACTCGAAAGTTCTTACATTTTGATTAATAGGATTTCAGAATTTTTGATTAGTTATCTTCTTTTGGCACTACAATACAACAAATGTCCCATATTCTTATTTTTAATCATTACATTTTGTATATTTTTGAAATTAATAATAAAGCTATATAAATACATGGCCTGTTATAGTACTTCAGGTTTGAAGGCTTTCAATACCAAAATAATAACGGGTCTTGTCAGATTTAAAGTTGTTAAAATGAATCTGAATACCGTATATATTTTTATATCCTTAAAACATAGATTTTTTCCTCTCTCTCTCAAAAAAAAAAAAGATTTAGAGACATATCCCAACAAAAGTTTTAAATAAATCTGTCAGTCTTTACATGAACAATTGTTTGGGGATTCAGAACAGAAACTGCATGATTTCAAAGTTTCAATACCTTAAATATCACATTTCTTCAAAATATGATTTTTTCTTTTGTCTGCTTCATTTTTCTATCTCCTGGGCTTTTCTAACCACTCCTGTTTAGATGCAACCACATCCCAAATCTTGGTGTACCTCCATGTAAGCATTTTCTTGTCATATTCCAGCCCTGTGAATCTCTATCAGTCTCTACTTTTTTTTCCCCGCTTCCTCATCACTTTTCTAAATATTCCTCCCCTTTTTATCTTCTTCAGTTCTCTAAATTTGCAAATCATTCTATGAAAAAGTACGTTTATAGGGCTACCCTTTCCACTTGTAACTTAACCATTCTTCTCGGGTACAATGAAGTCAATTATAATTGGAAACATTACATGCACATGGCATTGAAAACAAGTGAATGTAAGCTAACTTTGACAAATGAAAGATGCATTTCTCAGAGGAGAACATACAAACACTAATTGTCTGTTCCAAATCTGAAGGGCATAAACTCTGAGTTAGGTATATGAGTTGATAACTTTCTGGCTCCAAAGAGAAGATAACATCTGTTTAAAGTCAGAAGGTTCTTAACTCTGTGTTAAGGTACTGGTATATGAGTTTTAAGTGCCTTTTTGGCTCCAAATAGAGGAAACATTTATGAATTGCAAACAGAAATCAGAATATAACCCAGAGCCAAATTTTCCCTTCATTATCCTTTTACTTTCTTACTTTCTTTTTTAGTTTGGATTACTAGGCTACGATGGCCATGACTTTTACTTTCCACCCTGTAAACATGTCTGGCACTGATCAATGGTGAGGTGTTGAATCATCGTATACAACATTCTGTTTGCTGCAAAAGAGTCCACCAAAACACATTAACACCGACATCTGGAAGCAAGGGGTCGGGTTTGACTCCCAATTCTCTTCCTTCTACTACTTCTTTTACTCTGAATTTCTCTATCACTCTCCCTACCTCTGTCTCCACCTCTCCTTCTCTGTCTGTCTCTGTTTTTACTTCTTTCTTTCTTTTTTTGGTTTTGGTTTGTCTTTTATATTTCTTACCTGTCCTATTTTCCTTACCTCTAAATCTCTTTCTATCTCTACAATGTTTTGAGTTCCCTTTCCTCATTTCCTCTCCCTCTCTGCCAAGTCTCTCCCACTCTCTCTCTTTCTATTTCTTTTCTTAATCTGTTCCTCTTCCCAACCCCTCCATCTTTTTCCATATCTTTTTTATATCCTTACGCCTTACATCCCCTCTTGTCTTGTACTCTCCCACACCCCCTTCTCTATCTATCCCCGCCTGTCTGCCCCCCCCCATCTCTCTCTCTCTCTCTCACATTCTCTTTCCCCTTAATATTTCTCTCTCATCATCTATATTCATAAACAAATTAAACATTAACACTTCTTTATTATTCAAACATCTCTGTCTTCTTCTCTTTCACTAGTGTATTTGTCTCTCTTCGTCTCTCTCTGTCTCTCTCTCTTGCCTACGGTTTCTGTATTTTATTTCTCATAAGTCCTCTTCTCACTTCTCATCTCTCTCTGACTCTCTGTCTCTCTATTCCCCCTCTCCTCTCCATTTCTATTTCTTATCTTCCACCTTGTCTGAAATTCAGTGGTGGGTTGCCAGGCAACAGCAGCCACATTCTTGTGGATGTTTTTTCGGATCATCTGGTGAATATTGGCGTAATCACCATGCAGCCATGATGTGCATTTTTTGTAACATCTATGATCTTGAATCAGCAAAACATTTAAGATGGCTGAACGCCTTCCAAGTTAAACTGCTGTGTTTTGTTAATATAAAGCATATCATAAAATCATGTGCAGTTTATATCAACAAAAATAAGAGTTATACTGGCAAAATATACATGACTTGCATATATCCATGAGCAAAAACACGAGTATAACTGTTCATGTCACATAAAATGTTCCAACATGTATATGTAGCTACTGGGAATGGATAAAACTGTTTGAAATCTACAACTTAAATATGAATGTCAATGAGTCGAAGGATTTGGTTTTCAAAAAAGGAGGTTTCTTTCAACCTTGGACCACAACACTGATTAGATCTTCAGTTATGAAATGAAATGTATTCATAAGGACATGATGCTTGCATATCCCTCCAACTACCTGTAGATTACAAGTCCAGTGTTTCCTACTTTCCCTTGGCCAAGAAACCTGTGGTCAACCAAACAGAAGTACCAAATTGTATGATCATCTATTTCTTAATTCCTCCTCTCCAGACATCAATCAAACAAATGAGGGAGCCAAGCCGGATGGGCCATAGCCACTTCATCATTATGCAATCAGTCACGATTGGTTTGTAATTATTGACACCGTAGCTGCAAGATGGTTTGCGGTGATGTCAAATTACTCCCAAGATCCTTCCCAGACATGTCTTAATTATCCATCATTTATCAAGAAATTGTACAAGTCCAATTGTCTCCTGGGCCTTTACTTGTTTGTTCAAATAAAAAATTTCCAGGTATTGCCTCACGATTGTGTAATGTGCTTTATTTCGTAAGCATGTTCCGGAAGTTTTGCAACGTTGTACTACTTCCTTCGTAAATCAATTCTGGAAAGGGCCTTGTTTCTAGAAAACTAATTACAAATGGCTAATGAAATTTGAATATGTGCCATGAAAAAATAGGGATTCATTTCTTCTAAAGATAGATATGACATAATCACACATGACTGCAACTCATTTGCTAATTATGATCAAGACAAAAGAAGACCTACTGAATCTCTTTAACTTTGTGTACTTGGTGTATTGTTATTTGGAGCATCAACATCTAACAGAAAAACAAAACCAAACAAATGAATTGTACACATTTAGATGCACAGCAGGAAATCTTATGAACTTTCTAAGTATATGATTATGAAGCACATTCTTCAAAAAGAATGATGAAAAGACGGGATTCCTACAATAACATTCCTTTTAAAGAGCTAGGATGGGTCAATCCTTACGCAGATTACCAACAAGGTAAATTACATCACCATCACCGTCATCGCCCAATCTGCTTGGTGAATTCCAGAAGCAACCACTACTAGGAATGAACCTTGCGGTTTGGCTACAACACTCAAGGTAGACCTATAGTCCAGACTGATGTGCCAAGGTCCTGTTACCTCTGACGTGAGCCCCCCTCCCCCTACCCCGCTGAGGAATCATCATGAGGAGCTGGCACGACCCCAACGTTGCGCCAAACAGACAGGAGGGTGTCAATCACTCACCTAGCTACAGACTTCTTTTTCCTAGCCTTGGCTTTGTACAAAGTTATAAAATACCTTAAAGGCTTTTGTCCTTTATACAGCATGAAGGTTTCATGAACTATTTTATCAAATTTTTCAGAAGTGTTTCACCTACTATTGCCCCCTCCTGTTGGAAGATAGAGTGCGTAAGATTTGAAAGTTTCTTTTAAGTTTCAAGAGTGTGAACATCTATCCCTTACACCAGTGATTTAAAGACATCCTTGTTGGTACACTGATTCATGAACACTGTATTGGTATAATCTAGCACTCTAAAAGGAATGGAATACTGTCTTCCAGTAATCCATAAACTTGGACTGCTTTTTAAGAAGTGCAGAATTAAACACTTGGACAAGAAATTATACTAGGAAAGGATCTACGGTTTACTTGGGTATAAAGTGAATCAACTTGATCAACAGGTAAACTGTTCCAAACTTTGGATGACATTGACATATCGAACCCAAGTCCCATCATGACCATGTACACCTACAAACAATTATTCATAATGCCCTATGTTTTTCCATAAACGTGATGAAAACTAAATTGGCAACACGAGGCAAAGAAAGTGCCAATTTTCTGTTGTTTTTTAAATGTAGGTCGCTGCGAACAAGGTTTCTTTTTGAAGAATGTCACAGAGCTAGCTAGGCTTCATGCACCCGTCAGCACCCCTAACACAACAAGGTGCGTAATGCTACCTTAGGGACAATACATTGGAGGTATTTGAGGTGAGTAGCTCATGAGCAATTTGATGACATCATCAAGAACTTAACAGAAATTGATGATTTCTGGCACATTCAGTCTCCAAAGTCATTGCTCACAACATTATTCCCTTTTACATTATATAGTCAGAGGCCCTTACCACAGTGAATACTGATGGAAATACCTATGGGGTATGCATTATGTGCCCTTGAAAGTACGCTTAGTCCCATCTACCCACAGGTATGTCAGTATAAATGACTTTGAAATGTGTCATAGCAGGTCATATGGATACATATTCTCTCCGTCATGACCTTCACAAATTTTACATTATATATATTAAAGTCATGAGGCACCGTTGTGTATCTTATAAGGGTGCCCTTTTTATTTAATCTTTCTTTTCACAAAACACGTTACATTATTTTCTAAATAGTTTCTATTTAGTAATATAAATTAAACCATGGAATGAAACTGATCGGACCCAAATTGCAAGGGATAGTGATACAAAAAAGCATAGAAGCATTACGGCAGGTATTGCACCTTAAGCAAAAACAAACTTACTATACTTCAACATAAGTTTGCAATTTAAGATTTTTGGTAGCATCATGTGGTAAGCTTGGCAAAAAAGCAGTTATCGAGCATCGTGATGTCACCTACTATAATTTTAGAGGATTAACAGCAAAGGCGATCAAAAGGGAAAGGTAAAAAGGAAATGATGAGGAAATGAAATTAGAACACTTGCACATCACTATTTTAGGCCTTTATTTATGGCGTTTACACTAAAAATGAGGTGGAATGAAAAATAGATGGGGAAAGAAAAGGGGACATAATTTGTCAACCAAAAAAAAAAAAAGTGAGAGTTCAACCAAACTATCATCCTAAATAATCCCCACTTTATTAAGTTAGTTGAGCTTTGTAAGTCCAATCTCAGTGTTTTCAGTATATGGAAAGTCTAAATATTCAACTAGAAAATGCATGTGACAATACCAATTACCGGTAACTTAAAATTAAGAATAGAGTAATTAAAAATAGAGTAATTAAGCATCCACAACAAGAATTGTGCAAATTGATTAATACGACCCCTCGACAAATTATGCAATGCTAATTATTCCATATCAAAGATGACTTTTTATATTTAACCTCCAGTATCACTCTGTATTAAGTATTTTAGTATTCTTAAATACTGCATTTTAATTGTAATGATGTACACTTTCGAAAGAGAAGTTCTACTCATTCAAATAAGAATCAGGAGTGAACACCCCCAAACCGAGGAAGAAGTTCCAACATGTCATACTATAAAACTTTTACGATGATTATCTTTAAATACATTGCTGGTTTCATTTCATTCTTATAAGATACCTAAACAAGAAAAAAAAACTCTTGATGTCAGCAACAAAATCTGTATCACCTCTAGAAATCTGCACCCTCCTATATTTTCTCCTTCATATCAGTTTTGTAGAGGGATGTTGAGCAGTGATTCATATGCTTTTAGCAATTGAATCATAGTACACCAATTGAAAACCTCACTTTAAACAAAAAACTCTCATATATTTTGAAGAGAAACAAAATACATCATAAAGCTCAAATTTTTCCTCTTTTTAAAGACGTGTCTGACGTTTCAGCCACGACATGTTAACTACTACATGCACTCATTCGGAAAGTTGATGTTCCTGCCTATTACACATGGAGAGACAGAACTAATCATGCTTGGTGGAAATAAAATAGCGCAATTTTGGGGGTATTTCGATTTGATTGCCTTCATTCAAATCAGATACCTTCAAAAACAAGTTTAATCTTGAATTGATATGAGCACCCAAACTTCTACTAGTATCACCTCTAGAAATCCCCACCCTCCTTTGTTTTCTCCTTCATGTTTGGGTTTGTAGAGGGACGCTGAGCCGTGATTCATATGCTGTTATCGGATGAATCGTGGTGCACCATGGGGAATCAAGAGGGACATTCTGCTTTTATGGATGGATATCCTCTTCCTTTCACTCCCTGTCCCCTCTCCCTCTCCCCTGTCGACCAACATCTCTCCATAGACTTGTCTTTCTGTCTTTCTTTCTCTCTCCACTTTATTTCTCTCCTCGTTATTCCACTTGCCATTCTCTCTCCCTCTCATTTGTCTTCTACCTCTCTCTCTCTCTCTCTGTCTGCTTCCTCTTCTGCCCTCTTTCTCCCTGTCTCTCACCTTCTCCCTCTCTCTCTCATCCACTTTCTCTTTGTCTCCATCTCTTCTTGTTTCCATCTTTCATATATGCTCCCATTGCTTGATATCTCATTCGGTCTCTGTCTATTTCTCCTTTCTTTTCTCTCAATCTTTTAATAAACATGATGATTTCAGACTTTTTAATTTCATTCTTATATCAACAACTTTAAATCACTATTTTTTCTTTCTATTACTTTCCTCTTTTATCACTTTATTTTTCTCATGCTGTTTCCCCATAACATCTGCATTTGATATACTTCACTTTTCAGCTCAACAATATCAATATACTAAACATGCAATTTTCATCCTTGAGTCAATCATAACTATTTTGTCAATTCCAATTAAGTCTCATATCTTGTATCTCATCAGTCACCTCTCTCAATATTCTCTTTAGTTTTACTTGCAAGAAGGCATCCAGTGCTTTATTTTTAACATGCACCATTTTCTCACCACTCCCTCATTCCATATCCTTTACCTAATTTTTCTCTTTGTCTTCCCCCTCTCTCTCTCTCCCCCTTCAATCTCTCTGCAGTTTATATGTAATATACTGTACCATATTTATGCTTTATCCTTACCATGAATGCTCTTCTCCTCACTACCCCTACCTACCTACCTACCCGTACCTCTCTCTCTCTCTCCCTCTCTGAAGTTTATTTTTGCTTTGTCCTTACCATGAATGCTCTTCTCCTCACTACCCCCACCTCTCTCTCTCTCTCTCTCTCTCCCCCCCTCTCTCTCTCTCTCTCTCTCTCTCTCTCTCTCTCTCTCTCTCTCTCTCTCCTCCCTCCCTCCCTCACTCGCTCGCTCTTGCTCCCTCTTACTCTTGATCTGTCTGTGTCTGTCTCTGTCTCTTTCCATCCACCCATCTCCCAAGTTTATGTGTAATAAAACCGATTCTCACTCTCTTTTCCTGTTCACCTCTCGGCAGACTGAGCTCTCTATCCTGTTGATATTATTCAAACCAGATGGTCTGACTTCATGCTCAATTCGCCCTACTTCCCTCCTCTTCTTCTTCTTTACCTTGCTATAATCTATGTGTATGACTCCGAGTCTCATTATGTCAGCAGATGGCCAAAAGGCAAATTTAAACTAAAAAGATCATCAAAGGCCACTTTTCAAGACAAACAAATAAATATTTTTTCTTTCTTTAAATCATATCGTTATACCTTGGGTGGTAAAAACTTTTAAAATTTGTTTCCTTCACACTCAAGATTCTTGCATCTGATTTTCATTTGAACAGATTCATAAAAATCAAGAATTCAACGAAAGTTAAACATTTTGGTTTTGTGAGAATTACCAACAATCTTAACCAAATCAAATACAAATTATGCAATATGGGACAACTTAAGAAATTTTTCATGAAATGAAAAGGAAAATTACCAAAAGAAATGATGAAGTGAACTTCATCCAAGTCCATTCTTGGACATCTCAAATTCTCAACCCATTATCATTACAGACAGTACATAATGTAGTAAGTCACTCTGTATTTCCGACGGCCTTGCCTCTTATTTGTCCAGTATCCACTTGTAATTAGAGAAATATGAAGCGATTTTAACCAAACATCTTGGACGACATCGAGGGACACTCCATCCTGTAGGAAGGGAAAGCAAATTGGGGAAACGCCATTGACATTCTGGAGAGCCACTCTGGCAACATTTGAATTAGTCTACTTACCTCTGATTGGCAGGTTCAGGGAGCCAGGCCCCGCCTCCAACTCTTCGCTGGCCAGGGCTAAGCCCAAGTCTTCCCACTTCACAAGATGCTTTAGATTAAGCTGAGTCTCCATCGGGCTGCAAGCAGGATGAGCTAATGGGAAACTTCCCGGCCCGTACACGCTGAGGTATTTTTGTGATTAAGGGAAATGAAGGGGGGTAATTGGATGGAAAACAATGTCAAGAATAAAAGAATTCTGCTGAGAATTCAAGCTAAGTGAAATAATATTTGGGCAGACTCGCTAGAAGGCAACAACTTCATAATTCTGAATAAAAATGTTTGGCTCCCCATATTAAATGAATTTTGTTTTCGACCCTGAAGAGTGCCTGAAAATTTGGAAAGCTTGTGGGCAAGTCCAAATTGTATATATTTCTCCCATTATGTTACAGACTAAAACAAAGATTTTTGTATGATATGAAGTTGAAAATCCAAATTAAACCTTAGAATATACTAAACATCAAGGAAAATTATATTTCAAGTCCTGAAAATGTAGTACTGATTTCATAATTCATATGTTATTAATTTCACTGAATTCAATAGACAGGTTTAAAAACAATTTAGAAGAATGAATCCCTGGGTACATGAAAATGTTAATTCTTAAACCTTTTACAAATTTCTATTGATCTAAAATGGGATTTTTTGTATAGCCATATCTATTGGGGGTGGGGGGGGGGGGGGGGCAAAGTGACATTTCTAACAACATAACTTGATAGAAAAAACATTGATTTCTTTTAAAACTGAACAAAGTAATAAACAAGGGAATTAATGCTCATACAGATATCAATTCATAACAAATGTCTTGTCAAAACATACTTCTGTGGTTTCCTTATTTCCATCAACCTTCAAGTAGCTCCCAAAATATTTTTCAACATACATTTTAAGATTTAATGGCACATGCCCTAAATTGCATCTTCATCATTAGACCCCCCCTAAAAAGGATAATAATAACAACAAAACAACTAAAATACAGTAGTCAATTAATGAGCAGTAAAAACTTCAACCCGAGGCATATTTCAAACTGCATCATGTTCCCCCTTTTCCATTGCTTCTCTTCCGTCCATACTATATCCGCAGGATGTAGTTCATTCGTGAGGGCCTCAGGGGGAGAAATTAAAGGCCCAGAAAGAGAGAGAGAGGGAGGGGGAAGAGAGAGAGAGGGGAGAGAGAGGGGAAGAGAGAGAGAGAGAGAGAGAGAGAGAGAGAGAGAGAGAGAGAGGGAGAGAGAGAGAGAGAGAGAGAGAGAGAGAGATGTCTATTAAATACATCCCTACATCCTTGAGTGCATGCTATTTAGAAGAGGATGTAGCTCCATTTAGCATAATACACTCAAGTGGGAGTACATCATTACCCTTCAAGGAAAAAATGTTACAGTTTCTTGGTAAAAAAATTAATATAATCAAAACGGGTGGTTGCAGAAGGTTACGAACTCTGTACTTCAAAATTAAATAAATAGTGGGGAAAAGTAATAGCCTTTAAAAGGTCAGTTTAATTTAGTTTTGGAGGGGGGGGGGGGTTGGATTACGCCCCTCAAGATCTTGGTCACACTATGATGAAAAACTACAAAACTTGACACAAATATCATATAATGAATACAGTTACTAGTTTTCATATAAATATCCATAACAAATATTTTAATAATTGTTATTAAATAAAAAGTGCACATTCATGCACTGACAATTCTACAATTGTGTACCATACATTTTAGGGGAAATGCACTATGATTTTTGACATGCCTTTCAAACTCTTCTATTTAAATACCTAGATGGTACTTTACTCTTTCCTGTTTTTCATGAATATGTGAATGAACTAAATTTATATAAGAAATGAATGCATTGAACAGACCATCGTTGTCATCTACAAAATCATGCTGATCCTGTAAAACTTTTCTTCATTAACAGACAAATGTTCATTCTACATTAGGTTATGAATCTAGGTGATGCTACATGACAAAGATGCTCTTCGAATTTGAAGTACATTTAGCCTATCAGTAGCCTATAAAAATGGCATTTAAGTGCAACATGGAAGAGAGTGAGAAAAACAAGACAGAAAGACAGAAAGAGACAAACAGAATAGGTCGAAGTACACAAGAAAATGTGTTTAAATCTTTTGGCTGCAGAAATATTTGAGTCATTGAATGGGATTATTCCCACTGACATTTACTCCCCAAAAAAAAATCATCCTGAATTTCAAAGGCTCAAAACTTTAATAGTGGCTTCAGAGATAGACAAAATGGCATACATGTACATGTACATCAAAGCTACATATGTGCAACAGTCAGGAGCCACAAAAACCAACCAAATGCACAGACAAAACAAAATAATGAGACAAATTGTCAGATTGAAGAGTTGAAGTCAACCAACAGGCAGTGAGAACGGGAAT
The DNA here is from genome assembly GCA_035222895.1 of Strongylocentrotus droebachiensis. Lineage (NCBI taxonomy): Eukaryota > Metazoa > Echinodermata > Echinoidea > Camarodonta > Strongylocentrotidae > Strongylocentrotus > Strongylocentrotus droebachiensis. Next base: position 24,307 of record JAVYIG010005190.1, read on the forward strand.
CTTCTGGACATACAGTCATGGCAGCCATGCAGGCAGGCAAGCAGGCAAGGCAGGAAGCCTAGAGCCTGACAGAGGAGTAGTCTCGGATCTGCGCATCACAAAACAGGAGATATTTGTCATTTCCTAACGTTTCTGTCGGCATGGAATCATCATTTCGATATCCTCCTGCCAATGGGGCAAGGATATCCCCTCCCAGCATGCGGGACCTAGCTAGGTCTTCTCTAGGTTTGCAACTAGGCTCAGGGTCTAGCCTGTCTCTGTACTGTATTGGAAAGTTCTGTCTTTCATGATGTTTCAGTCTTATAGCTCTATCTGGATTTTTGTTTGTAAAAGTAGATTTCTTGCAGCAATATTGTTATTTATCACAGCATTTGAAGAAGAACAAAAATGAAAAAAGCATTCTTTTATAAGCCTTCTAGTGCTATCAAATAATCCTAAGCTAGGGTTATAATTTCCATAGCTCTTTGGAAGCGCATAGGGACATTATATTTAACATGATATGCATTATGCAAGAACTGAATATTATTATAATTATGATATTTACCCTCCATTTAGTTTCCTTTGAAGTCACTCAGTTCAAGTAATTTACCAATTTTAAGAATGAAATAAATAAATATGATTGCATATAAAAAAAGGAAATACAAAAAAAGAAAGGCAAAACAATAATGGTTTCAAACAAATCTTTTTGTGTACTTTGCTAGACAAAAAAGGGAAAAGACATGTACCTTGTTCATTCACTCACTCACTCACTCATTTTTTTTTTTTCTTTTTGGGAGTGTATGTTTAATTTGGACTTTTGGACCCTTTTGCTTTGTGATGCCTGGGTTTAAAGCCCTCTACAACCCTTAACTACAATCTGGACAGTGAAGCTATATATGCACATGGGACAACAATCTGACTGCTATTACTTTCATTGTTATTACTCCAAACATAAAACTGGATATAACGCCATTCAGTTTTACATTTGCATCCTTCCAGCTGGTGCAGTTTTCTTCCTCGTCTCGTCTCGTCGTTGATGTCGTGGCACAATTTCATTTTTTGGCTCTGAACCGCTATCAGGATGTTAATACTTCATAGGATATCCACTCTACCCCCTGACTGGCAAAATAAATATCCGATTCGCACTAAGACGCCACTGCCTGTTTGTTTGCATGCAGGCATATCCAGAGTTGACATGGATGGCTATGGGTGCCGTTGCCTTCATGCCAGGTTTTTGTTTCCAACCGATTTGTTTAGTCTCACTTAAAATCAATAAATGGAGGATTGAGGAAACAGAGAGACTTCTGGGATCTGTTTCATGAAACTTGTTATCAATAACAAATGCTAAATTTCTATGACAAATTTGCTTTCAGCCAATTAAATGCCATGATTTTGGTAGCTTCTAACAGTTATTGTAATTGGTTATTGAGATCAAGTTTATGACACAGGGCGCTGTTCTGAATAAAGCAAAGGTACATTTATAAAAGTGAAAGTTATCACAAGAATGAAAGAATTATCATCTCAGAATGCCTTTCTTCTGGTATTTAACCAAAAACTTGAATTGATTTCAAAGGTGAATTCCAGAAGTGGTAGATCTTACACTCATATGGTGTTTACTTGATTAGATAAACAGGAAAAATAAGTCAAGATATTTGTCTTTTGAATAGGAAGGTTTTCTTACAATGAGAGAATGTCTAACACTATAGAGTTTTTATTTTCAAATCTTTTACAAAGCACATAGTCTAGATTAAATCGGGAAATTCCTGATTGATTGAATGATAAAAAGGCATATGGACACACTCTCAAGAAGGGCCAGCATGATTTCTAGCCATTTATTGACATTGACATTGCCCCATTTCCCTCCCATTAATGAACTCAAATACTTCCAGAGGGAGGTTGTAATAACTAACAGTGCATATCACCTTGCCCTTCGTCATTTAACCATGTTATTTTTAAACATGACTGCAGAAACACAGGTCTTTTTCAATGATGTGTCGACTTGTACCACAACACAGGACTCCAATGTTCATGTATATAAAAACGACAACAAAAAATAACATCACCCTATTTTTCCTTCAGGAGATTGTTTTTTGCCTCATGAGAATCCAATAGTATACATATTAGATGGGTGATAATGTTGTGTGATTAGTCAGTGGATTGGCTGACAATGTATTTCTTAATGAACAAAGAAGGGAAACAAAATAAGCCATAGAGCACATACAACTGTACATCACTTTGTGAGAAGTTAATTTAAGATATAATTGTAATATGTGATCTTATGCATTATAATAATCAAATAGGACCTTTCCATGGTTTAATATGTTTTGTTTGTTAGGGAATCACACAAATTTCCTCAACCTTTAGCAGAATGTTGTTTTCATAGAACCTGCTCCTTGCTGCACCTGTGCAGTGAACAAAAAGGGTAGAATGTGCACATCTTTCTCCACCCTACTATCATCTCCTATAGAGAAACATCTCTTTCCTTAGAAGAGGGGAGAAATGGGCTTCAACAAACCCCTCTCTCACACCTTCAGGGGTTCATGTGCCCCCTTCCTGCTCTATTGTACTTGTACCTTATCTTGAACGCACCTGCACAATATAGAAGGGTAGAATATTCACATCCTTCTCAAACCCTACCCTACCCTGCTCTTTTCTCCTTAAAGAAACAAGTCTCCTTCCTAAGACGAGGGGGGGGGGGGGGAAATGGGCTTTATATATCCCGGCCCTTTAAACAAAATATATACTTAAAGGGGATTCATGTGCCCTTTCCTACTCAACTGTACTTGCCCCTGGCTGCACCTGCACTACAAAAAAGGGTATTAAGGATATGAATATCCTAAACCCTACCCTCCTCTCATCTCCTAAGAGAAACAAGTCTCCTTCCTAAGAAGTGAGGGAAATAAATCCTTTTCTCCCACCTCCCGCTTTGAGAAGTTATAAACACCGCTCACAGAAATGAGGAGACATACGTCCTAATTCAATTCATAATGTTCCTTGTTTGCAAAGTTATGAATAATCGTAAATAAAAAGTACAGGTAATGGTAGCAGCTGCTTTTGTAAAACCAGCCTGAGAAGTAACCATACACTCTGAAAACCGAGATGAATATGTGTAATAAAAGCTATACAAAAACCTGAAACAAAGGGATATCTAGGCCTGATATAAAAGCACTAGCCTGACAAATCACACCCCTGATAAAGAATATTTACTATCAATTTTGTCAATACTGTCAATTTGTCTATACACAGAGAAGAGAATAAAAAAGAGATTACGTTACTTCATTGATATGAAATAGATGAGATTTACATATTTTTGGAAAGGTATCAACAAAGGTATCTATAAATGGAGTTTGTTTCACATGAAGATCATTCCATAGTGAAGCTACCACCCATAATTTGCAAAGGCATGTTATGCAATAAAGAGCATCTCTCGATCCTGCCTTGCATTGCAGTAAACTCCTACATGATCCTTGAAACTCAAAATCTGAAACTACTTCATCATCAAACCATCATGCAATACAACACTGGCTCACAATACTACTTTCAACAAACAGAGCCTCATTCCCATATGACGTGGACCACCCATCCCCCCCCCAAAAAAAAAAGTAATATAATAAAATGAAAAAAATAAATAGATAAAAATTGAATGAAAAACAATAAAATATTATGAAATAAATATTGATTAAAATCAAATGAAATAAATTAAGAAAAAAAGTAAGAAAAAAGAGGAAAATTAAGTAAAAAATAATAACAGTGAATTAAAATCATTAAAGATGTAAAATATATGGCAAGTGGAGTGAGAGAATGTAAGTGCTTGCAATAAGGGCCCCTATGCATACTGTGATACAGAAACGTGACACACAAATTCATACTTTTTTGGCCCACACATGGTGTTTTGTTTTTTAAAGGTTGTTTATTACGTCATGTGATAGAGAGGCGTAAGCAGGAAGAAGCCAAACAAGAAAAATGTGAAATTAGGATGTGGCAAGATTAGAAGAAGAAGAAAAAGAAAGTATTATAAGAGGAAATGACCTTCTCTTTAACAGATGCGGCACATTAAAGTTGCTTCTTGTATCCTTGTCTAAAAGTATTTTATGTGATCACCATCTTTAATTAAATGATCTAGATTTTTAATAATAAATTGTCTGCAAAGATGTTAATGGCTTTTGTTTAAATTCACACCAAAGCTTAACCCTTTGTATGTTACTATTGCATTTCATGTAACTAAAACACTTTAAGATTATAAATAATTAAAAAATATACATAGTGTTTAAATGGGTAGATTATTTTGTAATTAATAACTTTAATTATAAATACGGTGACGCAGTGGCTCTTTTTATGTTTGTTTTCCTTCCTTCCTAAATAATCAAATATGAGTAATTTCAAGATATTTGAACTAGATCACAGTTCCTTCCTCAGTAACAAGGCCATCAGCTAAAGTATATTGGGTTTCATGTATCTCTATAGGCATCATTAAAATTAAAAACATTTATTAAAATAAAATATAATTCTGAAAGGTGATAGGAAGCAAGAGTAAGTATGGTATTGACATTGGTATGGAATCTTTTTCTTATCTATGATTTCAAAGGTTATTTCCTAAGACAATATAAATACAATTGTCATTCATTATGACTGTTGTCAATTTTCCTTCATTTATAAAAAACATGGTTTCTTACAATTTAAAAGGATGCTGACTTTCCCACTTTCTGAGATAAGGTGAATAGACAATTCCAAGCACTGTCATGAAAGAAAAAAAAAGGGACTGTTAACAGTATTTCAAATTTGATTAATTACAAAACCTCCAGTCAATGAACCATATTACAACGGTAAAAGGGAAGCATTTTTTATGACTCCTTTAAATGAGTAATGCCATCCATTCATTTATAATTATGTGGTATCAAATTCATTTCCTCAAATACCACAATGATTCATTTCCTCATGTTTGTACAGAATAAAAACAACAAAGTCATGCTCAAAGAATGATTAAGTTTGTTGACTTGTTTCACTGCCAATCTTACACTGTTTTAAAAGCCCATCAGTTTTGTTAAGTGCTTTTTTCCCCTTTCAAAACGTACATCTACTATAACATTCAGTTTGCAAAGGTCTATTATTTGTTGCAATGTCAGTAAGCATTAAGCAAATAATAATGTTCACAAAATTGGATATCAAGTAAAAAAATTCATAAATTTATTGGAATGTCCTTTGTCAACAACAAATTAAGAAAATTTTTCTATATAGCATTTTATATGTCAGGTTCATTTAGCATATAAGTCGGTCAGAGGTCATACGGCCCAAGACAAAGAAATTATGTTTTCCCTCACATTCAGACCCGACCCTTTCGAAACAGAACAGCCTTGAAACAAACTCATATTCAATCTCTGATTCAATCACTTGGCCGGATCTCTAAATATAGCATTCTCTGAGGAAATTTTCAATCATTATGTTATATTTTGAGATCAATTCCGGTGCACAAAATCTCACCTGTGATTTATATTTAGCTCAGAAACACTTGTTAATAAAAAAAACTTTGGGAAGTAGATTCATCTGCCAAGACAAAAGCCTTATATTGTGGGGCCCTACCTTGAGCAAATCCGTTGACAAAGTGATCAACTCTATCAAATGTATGATCATGGCAATGCAATTGACATTTTTGTAGTTATTCACAAATCCTCCATTATTATGGTGTTAAAAAACTATAAGGTAAATATGTAGCTCCAATTACTCCCTATATATATGACAGTGTGATTTTAATACATTAAATCATAATCAAGGATGTTTAGGGATAACCTTATAAAAACATCACAAACAACTACTGTTAGTCTTGCCAAATATTAAAACTTTCATGCGAATAGATATTTGCAACATCTAATAGAATAAATTGAAAAGAATAGCTTTGAAAGACAGATTTAAGAGCTGGCTAAATATATGTGTGCTATGTATTTGCAAAAAGATCACTGCATTTCCGTAATATTTTGACACTCTGCCAAGTTTATAAACATGATACATAAACCACTGTGTTTATTTGTGTATATATAAGCCTGAAAATACGCTGCAATTACTGACTTCCATCAAATTGCTCAACACGTTGATGTATTCACGCAGAAGGTGGTTTGATATTTTGAAAGAACACAAGTAAATGGCACCAAATAAAACCTTAATTGGCTGACACAACATCCGATTTCTGAAAAATCGCCTACTAATTTCCCCACAGGCTTCTGCCCTTGGCCCTTAACTTTCATGTCCTAATGGGGAAACGTATTGACACATTAGACCTGTAAACACTCATAGGAGTTCAAATAATGGATCAAGGGTGGTCTCAGGAGGGGAGGGGGTGAGGGGGAGGGGGGGGGGGGGGGGGGGGTAGGATAGGTTAGGAGGTGTATATTCACACCTTATAATTTAAGACTTATTGCAGATGTTCTGGAAAGGGTACTAGGCACATGCTGTACTGCCGACTGTGATTTCTGTGTTGGGCAATATCCTACATTTGATCAGGGGGGTGTTTCACAAAACTTGTCATCAGCGACAAAAGACAGTTGTTATAAGCTACTAAAATCCTTGCTTCTGATTGGTTATCAGCAGATTTGTCACTGACATTTGTAATTTGTCATTGAAAAAAGGCTTTGTGAAACAAGTTCCTGTTTATACTTATTTTGGCAGTGCATTTTTTGGCAAATGGCAGAAGCAAAAACTTCCGATCTCATATTCATATAAATGATTGTGACCATTCCTATATCATTTACACTGTAGCGTGAAAGTAGAGGAAGTTATGTTTCAAATATCGTTAAGTTTGATGTGCAACTTTTGGCCTAGAAAACATTGTTATGCAGACTGAAGGAAATAATAGCCAGAAAATAATTTACTTCACATGACATTTCAGACACCTAGACGTTGTGACATTTGGCTTAATATTAACCAGATACTACTACTACTATCAAAACTAAGATATAGACAGAGCACATATCCATCAGGCGATTCATATGTCACACCAAGTACATCCTACACTACATGTACTTTGAAATTCTGCTCAATCACAACTGCATTTGAAGACTTATAGGTTATGAACTTCTCACTCCCTCAACCAAATTACAGCAATCTTGATTAAAAATCTTGCCCCTTCCTCTCCTTCCATCGCCCCCCTCCCCGACTTCCACCTTGAACTACGCCCTTGCCCCGATCCCACAGCCAATAAGAGAGGGTCCGTCTCTGCGGGATACTGCACTCACTGATGGATAGGTAACTCAACACCTGGCACGCCACGTAACCCTAAACGAAAAGGATCCAAGCTTGGTAACTCAACGCGCACTTCCCACTGGAGGAAAGCCAAAGCGCACCAAATTAGCGGTTCCCGTAACCTTGGTTTCCATCGCAAGACATCAGACTGGAGAACCGAAACTCTATCTTCTAGAACGCCAAGAGATTACATCCTAGATAGCACCGCTAGACATCCTCATAGAGTTTGCAATAAAGAAATGAAAAAAGTATGAAAAAGGGAACGGGCATGCGAATAACAATAAAAATAAACCAAAGGAAATGAAATAAATGCTTATCTCTCGGAGCTAAACTACATCAAGCTATATTTGCCTCAAAAATATCAAGGTGTATCCATGTCCTTCCTGTGATTAAGTGTATCTCTCTAGTGAATGGGGGAGACAGTCTGCAGGGTAGCAGTTGTGACCCACAGAACATTGACCTCGGCTCCAGATAATCTTTAAAAAAAGGGTGCAAAAGTTTACATCAATGCGGTAGTGCTTTTTTCATTTTATCAATGTCTTATAAACCTTACAACATCTAGCCATTAACTTTTTTGACAATGGATAAATTCAATGTTCATGATGTTCCTTGAAATTTCTGGACAACAGCTGACTTTCGAATAACGTATACCAGATTAGTAAAGATGTCACTGATTATACATTTTATGCAAAAGTCTTCCCTGTATTAATACACCCGAGCTGTGAAGCATAGATCATTCAAATATTGCTACCAATTCAATGAATTGCTAACTTCAAATTCTGTAACTCTATTCCATAATCATCAAGGTTTTATCTGTTGGTGATTTAAACTGTGAACCCTCATTGGACAGTCTTACAGAATGATTGATTGATTGAAACTTGCATTCTATTTCCAGATGCTTTGGATCTAGGTTTCATGCCTGCATCACATAAAAATGAAAATTGAGCATTGACGAAAATGGCAGAGTGTTACAGGTTTAATATAAGAGCATCCAAATATTAGAAAATATAGAAAGAGAATGACATCACAGTCTTGCTATCACATAAACTTCAAAATGAAGCTTGGATGTATTTCCTTAATCATATTTCAAAATGCCAGAGTTTCATAGGAGCTAATAAAAAGAAGAATCTAGGTTTCGCGCCTGCATCACATAAAAATGAAATGGAGCAATGACGAAAATGGCAGAGCATTACAGGTTTAATATAAGAGCATCCTCGGAAGACGAATATTACAAAATATAGAGAGAGGATGACATCACAGTCTTGCTATCACATAAACTTCAAAAATGAAGCTTGGATGTATTTCCTTAATCATATTTCAAATGCCAGAGTATCATAGGAGCTGATAAAAAAGAGGTTTCCTCGAAAGATAATCTAAAAGTGTATTTCCCTATATCCACATATGGAGTGCGGTCATTAAAAGTATGTCATGGCCCGTTGCTGTTTTACGTCATAGTCATCAATCAAAGTATGATGAATTATCATCACATCCTTGACAGCTAAAGATCTCATCTTCCTCTGACCTTCAACAATTTTTTTTCTTTCTAAAGATGTTCCCCCTGATTTTGATTTAGTTGTCTATGATGTTCGAGACTGTTTTCTACCCACTCTCTATCTCTAATATCTGTTTTCTCCACATGGGATAAGAGAATGAGAAAAAAAGGAAGGAAGGGGGAGAGAGAAAGAGAGAGAGAGAAAGAGGAGAAGGATGACATCACATATTTTGTTAGCAACAAACAAACTCTTCATTTGACACATTCAAGTATGGAAATAGCCTTTCAACAGTCCTGAAGGATAGTGGCAAAATGGTGGATTTGTGACACTTGCTGCCACTATGTACAAAGATGATTTGGTGGGAATAATTTCCCTAATGCATTTATTCCCTTCATATCTTCTATCTAACTAGATGTCAGTGAAATAATTTCAAATCCTACTCTCCTACAGATTAAATCTATATTGCATAGACTTGCAGTGGCCACTTCGCTCCCTTTTTTGGTTCCACATAGAAAAATAATATTGGGGAAAAATAATCAATTTCCTTTTTTATGGCGAAACCTCAGATGCCTTGCATGCACTACAACATAAGTAGAATTTTCTCTAAGCCTTTCGATCATTCCGTTTGGGTGAAATGTCATTTATGATTGAAGGGGAGATAAGAGCTAAATCCAGCTGCAGGGGTTAAATATGGAACATTAGGCCTGTCTTCATTATCTTGAGATTGCCAAATATCCAGCTATTTGAACTATCCCGATCACAAACTATCCAGCTAATTTGCGTCTTCATCAGACCGAAGTAGCAATTAGCGGGATATTTGGTTGGGATTGTCATCCCGAGATTGGGATAGTTTGCAAAATATCCCACTATTCGGCAAAATATCCAGCTATTTGTCCTGTGCGTCATCACCAGACCGAAGACTCGCAATATGCGCTAACGCTGAGCAAAATATCTCGAGCTAATTTCTCAAGGTTGAGTTTCAAGTCGAGCTGATGAAGACGCGATTTGTAACTTCGGGATTATTTCCCAAATCAGAAATAGCGGGCTATTTGGCAATCTCAAGATAATGGAGACGCGCCTAGTGGCATCACAGCATTGACAGGAATGGGAAAGGAATATAATGGTGTTTGATGAAACAGGAGGGCTGAAGCCTGCATGGCTACTCCCCCCAAGAGAGGGGCAAAAAAACATGGAGGAAATCATATTAAGATGAGGGAAATATGACAGGCAAACGCAGCAAGTATTAACTGAACACCATGCAATAATGCCCAAGACTTGAAATAGAGTTATAGGAGGATAAATAAATTTGCTAAGTTTCATGTTATACATGTTTTGGGGAAGATTAAAATTTTACCTGTGTGTTAATTTTTTCCTATGTGCCATCATGACAATTAGAAACTAATAATTTGCTCTTAAAAATGCTTCGCACCTGGGAATGAACCCATTTTATAAGTGGAGATTAATGCCATGATTAAGACATCCTCAATTAAAAACTTCCTCAGTGTGCCAGCGCCCTATGAAATATGGCGTTAAAGCAATTAAACCATGAAGCTGTAGGTCCGTTTTATAAATACCTACACACGTATACTTACTTGCTTTTAGAGTAGTCAGGTAACATAACCATCAACATCTCTAGCATTTTATCTAGCTTAATGCTACATTGCCAAAATGTAGAAAACCAGACAAAAAAAGTTCTCTTGAGTGCACTAACATCATCTCTTCTTATTGATTACAAGCCACTCTATTATCTAAAATCTGTCCACAATATTTTATATCCATTGTTGTGGGCAGGTAATAGCCTAGGCCTGGGTTGGTAATGGTGAAAGTGATGTTGAAATAGGGTTGCTGCAGCTTAACATCTCACCGTTTAAATGTTTTCCAAATACTTATCATATTTCTAGGGGCACTAGAGAGACACTAAAGAAGCACTAGAGAGGCAAATATCATAAAATGTCCTTATATGGTAACTTGTTTCAATTTCTGACAGGATTTTCCTACACTTCTCACCAGTGGGAGTATTTACCCTCTACTTTGTAATGCCTACCATACTATCAAACACATCGCACCATTTGCCAGAAGGAAATAAATGTGACTTTCATTTAAATTTCAAGCATGCTGCTATTTCAAAAGGATATCCATAGCTGCGATGGGGTGACGGCCTGGGCCTGCAGGAGCGGCGCTGACGGTCGTGACGGTGGTGGAACGAGGGTCGCTACTGCAACACACCTGAGTGACAGGGGTGACTCACTGGTGCTGAGGGAGGGGGAGAGGAAGACAAAACTCCCCTCTGATACTGGGCTAAGGTGATGACATGGGGCACCCTCCACCCCGTCAGAGCTGCAAAGAGGAAATCAAAAAGGGGGAAAAGGAAAGGAAAATTATTGCTCTCACATCTGTCCTACCTGTGCTGCATTTATAAGGACATATTCTGCAAGGTTATTGCTTCTGTTTCTCTCTATTGCGTGCAATCTGTAAAATCTATGATTGTATCAGTTCTTGAAGGTAGTTCCAGCTATTTGCAAAGCTCAGCAATAACCTTCAAATTCTAAAAATGACCAATCATCAAAATCAATATACCTGAAATTCTGAAGGAGCGCATGACAAATTAATGAATTGAATTTCTTTTTTATCATAAGTGAACCAGGATTTGCGTCTAGGATATGGTCTTATATGTATATTTTCATTGAATCGTCTTTCCTTCAGAAAATGGCCATAACTCCAATTTACAGAAAATAAACAAGTACATTGCAGAACATGTCACTGAGCAGACTCAGATCATCAGCTCTTCAGTTATCATATAAAAAACTTTTTGTTGTCTTCAATTAGTGCTCTAGGTTTTCATTTCCCTTCTATGCCTGCTACTTACATGCTTCCATTGTCAGGGGCATATTAAATAACCCTTATATCTCTTTACATATCACTGTATTTTCTTTCACATGGCTCTGCTCTAACCTTCTTCATAGGGTCTGGACAAAATATGGGGGTCTTTGTACATATGCCCCTGTTTACATTTTTCACAGGACCTGAGTGCAATTTAGATAGCTTGTGTGTACCAAAACCAGTCATTGTTTTAAACCTTGGCTATGGGATAGATTGTCCTCTTTCAACTGCATAAACCAACAACTGTAGTTCTGTACCGAAAATCCTTTGATGTATAACCAATCATATCTCAATCGCACAAATGAGAAGTTTTCCCTACTGATACACCATAGTATCAACCACAAACACCTTGATAACCAAAGAATGCCATTTTTTTTTCTTGGTCAGGATTGCTTTGTCTCCCCTGATCAACCTTGTCACGGTAAGCCAGGTCTTTGCCAAGAATTTGCAATGGCACGTCTGATCTCTACAGGGAGGGTCATGGCAGGAGGGGTAATCCTAGACCCTTGTTCTTTTTATCAATGATGATGATCCATCTTTCCCATTCGAAGAACCCAGCAGGTAATTAAGTAAAGTTTAAAAGTTTGTTGCTAGACGGATGAGTCAAGTATTCAAAGATGGATGAGTCATGTTCTTTGTTTAAAGGTAATTTCAGTCATCAACAAGCAATAACCGATCTAAATGGAATTTCATAATTATTTTGTGGGATTTTTTTAGGATCAAGAGTATTTTCTCACTACATGTATCTAACATCAAAAGTTTAGAGTTTTATCAATGATGATCTATCTATCATATTCCAAGAACCCAGCAGGTAATAAAGTCAAGGGAAGTATTTCGTTGCCAGACAGGTGAGAGGAAACGGAAAAACTTCTAAAACCAGAGGGTAATACCTGTACAAATATCTTTGTACACTGAAGAAAGCAACAGTTCTTTCTAATTTAATGAGACAACTTTGTAATATTTGCTCATCAAATTTTTGCTCTCTGTTAGCTATTCTAATTGTTTTAGCCCTCAAAGTAAAGACGTCCAATGGATAAAGTACTATAAAAAGATTAAAATCAAAATGAAGACACACTATAGGAACACAGCTGCTGTGACAAGTTTTACAGACACACTGATAAAACATCCCCATATACAGTGCGTCCCAGAAAAAACGAAACCGAGAAGTATCGATGTTCTATAATAACTTAATCACAACTATAATTAATGAATGATACATATTTGGAAAGCTTAGAGTCTCTTCTTTCATGTGATGCTACTCAGATGATGCATATTTCACGCATGGGTGATTAAAAGCAATTTGAAGGAAGGAAACCAAAAAGACATTTGGCGGGCGGTATCTGAATTTCGAAGAAAAATTCACATTTCTAGAAAGTTGAGTTTCTGCCCTTTCATATGACACCTCAATCATGAAAAATGAGCTAGGAATGACAAAGTTCTGTTTGTTTAAAGTAGTGCTTGCATTTCCATAATTTTATAAAACGAATTCGTTTTCACTGGCTGCCTGCCGTATTAATAAACGAAATTAACAAAAGACTTAACTCCGTTTCGTTGACAATCAGCCGTAGACGAGAGTCTTCATGCATGGCTGATTGTTAACGTAACGGAGTTAAGTCTTTTGTCAAATCTGCTTTTTGCTACGGCAGGCACCCAGTGAAAACAAATTCGTTTGTTAAAATTATGAAAATGTAAGGGCTACTTTAAACAAACAGAACTTTGTTATTCCTCGCTCATTTTTCCTGATTGAGGTGTCATATGAAAGGGCAGAAACTCAACTTTCTAGAAATGTGAATTTTTCTTCGAAATTCAGATACCGTCCGTCAAATGTCTTTTTGGTTTCCTTCCTTCAAATTGCTTTTAATCACTCATGCGTGAAATATGCATCATCTGAGTAGCATCAACTGAAAGAAGAGACTCTAAGCTTTCCAAATATGTATCATTCATTAAGTATGGTTGTGATTAAGTTATGATAAAACATCGATACTTCTCGGTTTCGTTTTTTCTGGGACGCACTGTATAGCGCTTGAGCCTATTAGCTCTTACCTTGGCTTTAACAATTGTTTGAAATCAGCATCCCTAATAATTCAGAAATAAATGACAAATAATTCAACACTGCTACTGATTTTTCACAAATTATTGGAAAAGATATTTATGATATAAAGATAAAGGAGGATATTTGAAAACTAATGAACACATTTCCTCTATGTCTTCATTTGAGACTAAACAGAACCGGAGAGCTAATTCCCATCCTGTATATCTGCATTTAATGCAAGTGAAGGACATGAACAATGATTTCAAAAGTCCTAGATCCAGGACAAATTCCATGGAAATGTGAAGGTTTTAGGATGTCTATCGTATCATTTTTCATTTCCATCACCACCAGTGTTTATAAATAATCCTCTTTGCCAGGATGAGCAGAGGGATTATACACCAGCTAGCGCTAGGATACAAAGGAGAAGAGGAGACGTCACGTCCTTGGACTTAAAGCGAGAGGAAACAATCAACTCCAAAGACCCTGTGAATCATTGTTTTCGTTCATCCCCGATATTCCCCCGTGCGCCTGAAAATAACCTTCATTAGGAGCGAGCCTAGCCCTGATCTGTTAAAGACGCTATTACTCATATAGCATATCTCCTGTATCCCCCCATAGACCGTGGGGGATATTGTGAGATCATACACGTAATGGCTTTAGAGTAAATTAGCGCAGTGCGATTGGTGCGTTGCTGAAGGAGGTGCGCAATTAACAATGGGCATCCCCGCGCTATTCTCCACGGAGGATACGTAGCTCAACCGCTGGTCGTCCTCAAGGGGGAAGGGTTTAATTTGCTTCCCTCCTTATCTCACGATCATGTTCAACTTGTGAAAACAGGCAGTATTTACGGTCAATTAAACAATTAAACATAATAACAATGCAAACGGGTGCTCAGAATAAACATGGATGGAAGGCATTTTTAACTTTGGTTGGTTCAGGTTAGAGCCCCAGAAAGGAGTGCCATTTTGATGTAGCCTATTCAATAATATACATGCAGTAGCTCACTAAATTTAGTATACCCATTAGAAAACTGTGACTAATTCAAAGCAGCTGAAATACAAAAAAAAATCTGTAGGTTTACACACAAAAAATAGACAGTGTGAGAGCTTTATGTTGGCAAAAGACAGTCATTCCATGAAACTAAACAAAAGCTTTGAGAACAACTGCAGTGAAATATGCACCCCTTTCAAGGTGCACTCCCTTCTGTGAGCTGAAATGTACCACAATTTTAAGTTCCTCTCTTTTAAATATAGATTTCATTTAGCATATATATGTGCAACTCAAGTCATGCATTCTATCTTGAAATAATAAATATACAAAGCAGTATTGTGACAGATATAATTATGATTTAATACACTGGAAGAATCCTCCATTCTATTTTATACTATATAAAACATAGTCATATAAAACAGAATGGAGGATTACGTCCAGTGTATTAAATCATAATTAGATCTGTCACAATATTTCATATGCATTTAAGTGGATTTGTAGATTAGAACTTTGTGAATTGTTATCACGATTGTTAGCCTGCCATTTACAAATACACAACATACACAAGTTGTTGATTGGGACACATTTTTTTCATATTCTTTTTCAAAAATCAATAAGAAAAATACATGTTTATTTCAATCTAAAAAGGGTATATATATGTTTAGCTACTGCATACTGTCAAGATATGTTTTACAGTTGGAAATGTTCTAGGATACGAACTATGGTGTTAAAAAAGGAAAGGAAAACAATATATGCTGGTGTTAGTTCAGAGGAATGCTGTCACAAGAGTAATTTGGAAATGTTACATCAGCTAGGAACAGAAAAATTTTCTCTATATGTTATCTATTAAACTCCATGATTAAAAGAACATGTGACGCAGGACATATATGGGAAGAGGCATGCAGTTTTACACACATCTTTTTCCAAGAAAATAACAATTTGCTTTGAAATTTACCAACATGCTGATGAAGTCAATATCAATTCTTTATGGGTGTGTACGAAATAAACTTGTTCACAGACTAACGTGCAGCAAGAGGTGTAGCTGCCCACTAGATGGCAGTATTTCAAATGTGTTGTATGCTTTATGGCTTCTGTGCTCTTGTTCCATGTTGATGGAAATAACAAGAGACCCATTGCCATAAATGTTCTGCCAATTGCATTTTTTTGTTTGGGGGGGGGGGGGTGTCAATTCATCAGGCAATCATAAAAGTGTACTAAACACAACTAACTTTTCTTCTGCTCATCTGTTAAATTCATATTTTGTAATAGCTTATACATAAATAAGGAAAATTTATTTTAATATGAGTTGTTTATAGTGATAGTATGGATAGTCCACCAACACGCTTATTCTTTTTCCATGATAAGAATTCCACAATAGAGGGCAGTATCCATATTTTTCTTACCAGACACACCAGTCCCAAGGCATAATTAATCCAATCTCCAGCAAAGAGGAAACATCGTAAGTGTAAAACCAACAAAACTGAACTGTGTTGAAAATATAAACAAGATGCAAATTGATTTCATAAATTTGTGACTTCTGTTGTCCAAGATATAAAACAACAAAAATGTGCCATAGAAAAAGATGGTCTGAACTTATATTCTGAATCAACAAACAATTTTAGATGAACAATATTTATACTAAAACTAAAACACATTAGTCAAGTTCGGTAATAAATCCAATGAACAATGAAAACACAACACATCAGAGAAATTATTGATTGTAATTTTCATAATTAAGAAAACAGTATGATTTGATGAAGTGGTTTTTTTTTCTTACAAATGACTAGAAAGTGATTAAAATCATTGTTTTAGTTCAACTACAATACTACTCATTCAATTGATAAATTCAGAAATGATATGATGTATCAAATGGCTAGAAATCAAATCAAATCAAATCAAATAATCTTCACTATTACACATTCCCTAAAAGAGAACTAAACTGCAGAGTTAACAAATCATGATAAAATACATAGAAAGCCAAAATTTAAAACAAATAAAACAAACGTTTAAATTTCATAAACAGCTCTCAAACAAGTATACTCACATTATGAAATATCGTGCGTCGGTGATCATGTTTATACCATGGCAAATGGAATCAGATTCAAATTTTTTTTCCCTACAAAAGGGAAAAAGAAATGCATATACCTCTCACAATTATTAATTACATAAATACCTCTTCCACATTTTAACATGCTTAAATGATTAATGATATACATAGAGATAAAACTCATTAGGGTTAATGCTCTACTGGTTCTCGACAGATGGTAAATACTTTATGATTTTGTTTGGGTTTTTACTATCATCTTCATCTCCTTATTATACATACGTCTATTATTTTTGGTGAAAATCAAAACAGGTAAATACATTTCAATCATTCTTACCCAAAATTATACGAGAGAAGCTCATCAGATGTTGAAGAAAGACCAACTGAAATCTGTTGAAAGGAAAAATAAGACCACTTATAAAAACCATTGACATATATTACAGAGTTCATAGTTCATACATGGTTGCTTTTGTTTTTGTTTTTTCTTCAAATTGCCACTACTTTTCAATAATTGATGTACAGTGAGTGAGGTAAATGTATCGGCTGCAGTCCCTTTATTTTGAGCACAAAAAAATGTCATTCTTGAGAGAAAATTATGGTTCCCTTTCCCCAAAAGGCAAGAAGGACTTTGAGATGTATATTCAGTGAAGAGGTAGAAGGCTGAAATTATCATGAACTTTTGAAATCCCTTTTTATATTACGATTCCAGATCTAAGTTTAACCAGTATTAAAATGGCACACTAATATAATTTTTTCTTCAAGAGAGTCACAGTATTTTGTAAGGTGTGTGGTGGTCTTATGACATCCATTCTCAAAATATCACCATGTAGCCCCTAGGATAGGATTTAAACTCCTAGATCCTCATCTGCTAAGAATAGGGAATTACAGCTTCTTCACGTACCGAGGGATGAACCAACTTGAACCTGAACAAGAAATTCCTGACATCCATAGCGCACTGTGAGAGCTCCACCATCGTACTAGAACACTGAACAAATAGAGAGGTGTACAAAGAGAAAAAAGAGAAAGAGAGAGAAAATGAGGGATATGTTAAAGAGCTGAGAATATGACTCCATGTAAAAATTTGTCAAAACATATCTTGGTTTAGATGCTGCTTATAAGTATCGGCTTGCATGGTGATGTAGATATACAGTAGGCTTGCGGTTGCATCATGTGAGAGAGGGAGAGGATTGGGGAGTCCTGAAAAGGACCACACACAGCGTCTCGTCGACACCACACCCCAC
The DNA here is from genome assembly GCA_035222895.1 of Strongylocentrotus droebachiensis. Classification (NCBI taxonomy): domain Eukaryota; kingdom Metazoa; phylum Echinodermata; class Echinoidea; order Camarodonta; family Strongylocentrotidae; genus Strongylocentrotus; species Strongylocentrotus droebachiensis. Next base: position 42,196 of record JAVYIG010005190.1, read on the forward strand.
TCCTGGATTCGGAGCACCCCCTAGTCCGCAACCCGGAGACTCCACCCCAGACAGACAAGTAGCTCACCCGAGCCCACACGGTCATAGTACCTCCACGTCCGCAACCCAGTGACTTAAGCTCACGCACGCCAGCTATTCCCCACTTCTGACGACGGAGAGTCATCCTGTTCGAAACGTCGAGCCACTGCTACCACCCATCCTCTCCAACCGGCGCTTTAGTTCTCCTTAGAACTATAAGCTAAGAAATTGCATGTTCATTCAAAAGAATGTGATCACTGATCATAGGCACTGTATGAGCCTTACATCTCAGCATAATAGACACCCTTATGTGAGCCTTCCAGAGGCAATCATGTATCAAAGTCATTGCCAAACAATGGTTTACACAGAAAAAATTGGAGAACAGCAATTGTTTAGGAGGGGGGACCTTCAAAAGATGATGGAAATTAGAGCTGAAATTTTGCTTTTAAAAAAATAATCAAGTCAATACAGGTACTCCTGAAATTCTTTGTGGAGTATCTTTTTAATGAAAAATGTTGTTTACCTTTTGAAGTCAGTTATAGGTGGGCAATTCCATAAGGGAAAAATTCAGAACAATTATGAGTAATATAGCCCATTATATACTGATTGATGCAGATTTATAACATTTCAGCTAAGAAAGTCATTGAAAAAGCATTGTTTCTACTCTTCGTGTTCCATGCCATGCATAAGTACATCACAAAGAGCTATGAATCTGCCTAGTATCGAAGGAGGCAGATTATCTTGAAGAAGAAGAAGAAGAAGAAGAAGAAGAGAACTACCTAATTAAGTGGAGTTACCCAGGTAGTAAGATCACTTACTTCTAATGTGATGTTGACTTCAGACCGAGTGTTCTGTGCAACTGAACAAGCTCCCTCATGGCTGATATTGAGTCCTCCCTTTTCCATGGTTACAATGTACGTCTCCTCTTTGGATTGGTTCACCGCTACGTATCTCATACGGGAAGCACCACCACATGCTTCGGTCTCTGCTGCAGACTTGTGAAGACCCTCACTAAGAACCGATGCCAGACTTGGACAACCATCTGGAGAATGTTTGGACAGAAGAGATGCATTATCTTCAAATACAAACTTCATCGACAAACATTATTTAACCATTACATTTGACAGACAATTAGTTTGATATCAGCTTGATCTTGAACTTATTCTAAATATTGGCCTTGTATGTTTTGAACACCTGGGTCATCTTCTATAGCGTTGTGATTGTTTGAAATTGATCAATAACCTGCAGAGGTATGTGACAGTTACTCTGTAATTGACTGGATTTGAGTATGGTACTTGTGAATGATTTGGATTGATCACAACTCTCTTTAGAGGGTTCGTACACTTTTTGCCAAATAAAATTCTGTGACTTTTCATGACTTTCCCAGAGTCAAATGTGGCACATACAGATAACAAAATTTGAGCAGAAGATAAACACTCCATGCCATGATAAACAGTGTACAAAATAGAGAGCTCAGCGCTGCTTCGCCCATGTTGCGTACATTGAACTTACACTGGCAGACATTGCATCTAGCTGTTCCTGGATCGCTATATGTCGGATTATCTGTCGGTTATGGAATGAAGTGTTATAACCACAAACAAGGTTGAGGGTTTGTCACATCATACAGAAAAGTAACTTCTTAGAATGGGAGCAGGAAATAGACTACAGCCTACAACTAATTTTGACAGTTTAAAAGATTAAAATATTGTAATTATTTGAATATTCAGTCATTCAATATCATCATTTCTTAATACATGAGACAAGAAAAGTGACTGATTCTTTATCAAGTCAATATCTCACCTATGACACCTTCACATGTTAGCAAACTTGTCCATGTTCCCTGAGCAATAACTGGATGAGAGAGAAACACACAATATGTAATGATAAAGACGATGGAGATTGTATGAAGATGATAAAGTCTTTCGTTGATCTTGTTTTAAGAAATAGAAGTACAATTAAATTAAATTAAATCTGAATTTATTTGTTACATTGACCAAGTCTCCCTTCTGGGTCATGAACCATTCAGTTATCAGAGATAAAATAGTGTAGGATTTTTTTCTGATAAAAACAGTCTACTTAGAAAACAGTTTCCCAATGGAGTGCAACTCTAGTTATCCTATATCTTGTCTCCAACATTCCTTATGTACTTAAGCAGGTACTGTAGATTCTGTGTTTGATCATTGCACCTTTTCCCACTGGGCTATGAGACACTGGTAAATTTGCTATGCTACAAACAAACAGATCGTTTTTGGTACAACACAACTCACTTAATGAGACTGATATCTTAAAAAGGTAAATCATTAAATGGCACTTACAGTTCACAACATTGCATGGAGTCTTGTCCTGCCTTCTGTTGACTCTCACATTCAGTACTTCATCATGAACAGCCCGCCCACTGAATGTGAATGCTGCTCTATGTGTCAATAAGCACTCCAATATCTACAAAGAGGGAGAGAGAAAGGGGGAGGAGAGAGAGAAAGAGAGAGAGAAAGAGAGAGAGAGAGAGAGAGAGAGAGAGAGAGTAAGTCAAGTCAAAGTATACTGAGAAGATATCCAACTACTTGATCTAATATAAAAATTGTTTAAAAATTCATAATTCATTTAGGCTCATATAAATATACCTTTCTTTCTCTTTCCTTATAGAGAACAGCAAGGTGATGTTGACAATTGCATTAGATGATAGATATTACATGCTTAATAGTTGCTATCTGATTAATCCGTGCCTGTCTGTGCTTGGGCAGGCTATCTCTATCAGGGGAAAGACAACAAAACGTTCTGCAAAAGTCTGCAGTGATACAATGAGTTTGGTGTCCGTAAAGAGATTGAAACATAAAATGTCAGAAATAGAGAACTGAGATTTTTTTAATTGCCAGAATCCAAGACCCATGGGCCACTTTCATTGATACCAGCACATCACTGATTATATGGTCTTTTTGGTATTTATGGCTTAGGTCGTCCTGAAAGTAAAAATAAATATAACAACATCTTCTACACAAAGACCTTGTTTCTTCATTATGTGAGTATTCCTTTTGGGGTGGCAGGTTTAGTATCGACCACAATATCAATCATACAAATTTAACGTCTAAAATCTTACTTCAATACAAACTTGAGACAGAGCCATCACTATTCAGTTCAATGGTGACCAGACAGCTCCATCTCTGTGTGATATAAAGATTCAAATAGAAAAATATTTCATCTGAAAGTTCAAGGCAGATTTGTAAAAATTAATTAAGAGTAGAAAAATATGGAACTGTAGACAAATACATTTTAAAAAATACACAAGACATTCAGCAACAAATAAAATTTCCAAGTAATATAAATTTCAGAGACAAAGTTCCAACAATTGCTACAAGTTTAATATTTTAGATTCATGTGTTGACTATGGCTCAGGTCCATGTATTATAGGTAGACTGTCTAAGTGATGTATCACTGAAATGCTAAGAAAGGGGCAGCCAATGAAAATTGATGGCAGTCTGTAAATTGGGAAGAAACTGTAACATGATCTTCAAAGCGAATGCCAGTCAATAAAATGTCTCATTTTAATTTCTATTTTACAGATTATTTTTTGTTTAAAGACAGAGTAGATCTACTTTAATCTTGATAACGAAGTGCTAACGTCATATTCGCTCATCGTCTCGGTTACTGGTTCCAAACATCAGTCTGCCCATGAGGTTCACTGCGACATCATGCAAGCAACAGACTGGAGAAGGGCAAATATGTTTGGCGCTGATGTCACCACCACGCCATTGTTTAGCACAAAATTGTTTGAAACCAGTTACCTTGACAAACCGGGGTCATATGACGTCACACTTTGTACTCTATACATGGCATCAATATTTTTGATTTAAAAAAAAAAACACCCCAAAACAAGAAACTAAAACAAAGACTAGGGTCTAGATCTAGATCTAAATCATCTGTATTAATGGAAACAATTACAAGCCCAAAATACTTGTTTTCAGATTGCACTATCATGTAACATTTTGTTTCTTCTTCTACCTTAACATTTTCTACAATAATACCACCTTAATTCTGTACTTATAATTATGTAGATCTAGGTCTAGGTCACAGTACTTGTTACATAACATGCACTAGCCAAAGTTGGGTGCGCTGTCAGCTGATTGGAGTAGTGCATCAACATGGACCAACTATTCTAAATTCAGACATTTATATTCATTGATAGATCTATTCAAACCGTCTCTTAGTCTTAAATCTACAACTCATCCCATAAAAAGTGATCTAAACGTTTATCATAATAATATTAAACAAGTATAAGATATGAATACATGGTCATGATAGACAAAGAGCCCTCTAATTGATAAAATGATAATAATACAAATATTCTTCGTCTGAGTCTGACACAACCTAGACGCAAGACTGGTCTTGGATTAATAATCTAGGTTCACAAATTTGCATATCTGCTCGTCTGCTCTTAGCACAGTATACATTTAATTTCACACCAAAACAGAGACAGACGTGGAACATATGCAAAACATACCTTCTCAAATACTTAAATATTACACAATGCATATTCTCTCATATAAACTATACCTGTAAATAATCTTTCTTTGGTGAAACATCCGTAAAAACAAGGGCAAGTCGACGAAGTTCGCACACATGTTCGTGACAGATATGGGCTACAATGAACTATGAACTGAATTTAACACTTGTATAGACAGGGGAGATTCATGCTAAATAACCAAAATGCTTTACAAAAAATGAATATAACAAAATCATTTACCGTACTTAAAGTGATTATGATTTACGCAAAATGAAAGCCTCAGGATTATCAAGAATTTTTAAATAACAGAAATTACAGTAATTGTTGTTGATATTTTTGTGATACTTTTTGAATTACTTTTTAAACTCAACCCTTTCTAAATCGACTAGTCTTGATCTTGTACCACGTGACGTCCAGCCAATGATATACGAGGACCCCCTGTGAAAAGAGATGTTGTTCAAGTCTACATGCATTGTGTATGTACTGTACGTACGACGTGTGTAATGTAAACGTATGCGCTATATGCATGTAACGTAATTCAACGATTACCGCTGGATTTTCAGATGCGAATTCTACTGTTGATCTCAGCTGGCAAACCCAATGTAAAACATGTAATTTGCCGATTTTTCATGGTTTCATGAAAGACTTACCACAAAAATTTGTACCAGTCAAGATAAACACCGAGGAAATCATCTGTCTGTCGTCTGGAGAAAAAGAATCATGGTAAAGTATTTAACTTCGAAGAAATATATCACATATTTCACGAATTGTTTTGCGTGTGTTCTGCCTTCTGGCAATAGGCGAGTCGTGCTGCAATCCACATACAGTCGTAACGCATAAGATTTTAATGATGTGCAACAAATGGATGACAGGTAAAGGTGTCAGTAAAACATCAATAATTGTCTTATCCATTCTGATTTATGTGATCATTATACAATTTACATGATTTCTATAAGCAGGATAACATTATGATTTTAATCTTCGAGACAGATATCTGTGGTTAGTGATAAAATGGTGTGTTAATTTTATGATAAATTTGCAAACTGCAGTGCGAGTGTAGTGATTATTTATGGTGATTGATCATGATTCATTGGTCATTTGTGTCGTGAATCAGGATCAGTGCAGTGCTCAAATATGTTGTCTAAAATGAATGACTAAATGTTCATTAATAGTACACCCAAGTTATACCCAAGTAAGTAAGTATACTATAGTGTTGCCTTGAAATTGAAATAGATGTGTAGACTATCTCATGATCTCAGCATCTTTTTTCTGAGACTAGTAAGGAGTAAGGCTCAGTCGGTAAAGCATCTGCCTGTCGGACCAAAGATCTTGGGTTCGAATCCCACCCAAGCCAGGCGGATGACTGAAGCGTGCGTTGTGTGTTTACGTACCCCTCCCCTTCTTTCATAGTTAGAAGCAGGCTATGTTAAGTGGAAAACACTCCGATAGGACGTTAAATGGAGGCCCGTGTACAGGAGAGTCACCACCCTTAAAGGTTAAGAACCCACTGCTCAATTCGTAGAGTATGGGAAACTCTGGTGTATTGGTCCACCTGCACACCCCAATCAGGCCGAGTATATAAGGCATCTGTAAGAATCTTCAGTATTGAAGGAGGTAGATTATCTTGAAGTAGAAGAAGAAGAAGAAGTCTTTAACTTGCCAGAAAAAAGTTATACGACCATGATGATCGACTTGACTGCACTCGCCACTCCGTGCCACATTACACTTTTTTTATTGAAAAGAGGAACAAAAATTATCCTATAAATAGTTGAATGATTTTGAAAAATGTAATCATGATTGGGAACCCTAGACCTTAATGTCAGTGAACCTACATGTAGCATTTGACTTAAAATTAACGAGTATTTTCTTTTATATTCCTGTAAGGCTGTAGACGTAAAGGTCTACAGTACTTCATCTGACAAGAATCTCATCAAAATTCAAGCAAGAACAAGACTTTTTCACAAGAAAAAAAAAGGCTGTGTTATTTTGACTGTTCAAAAGTCACACATGTTCCCATGTCTGTGTAGTCATTCAAATTACGCATGGTTCAGGGTCTTTTGCTTGAAAAGATAACATCTTGATGTAGTATACTTAATCAAACTATTAATAAATAATTATTAATTAATTAATAAAACTAAACTTTTCTCCATACTATTAATTTGTGTACTTTTTTTTTGCTTGATAGAGAAAAAATTCTTGTGTTCGTTGCATGATTTGTTTTCACAGAATCACACACAAGGGCACTCTGGCGGCTTGTGATGTGTGTATGATAAACCCCATTATCCTCACTGGGCTTTGCAGGTAGATCTCTGACTCCAAGGAAAGAAGAAGAAGAAGAAGGAGGAGCTTGCTTTAGATTGTAGATTTGATAGACTGCACAAAGCCCTTATCAAAGTTAATCTAATTTTGTTTTACTCCAGTTGTAGGTTCAGATCTAGATTACATTGGGAAAAGGGTACTTCCCATCAAAGGTGTGGGAGACATTCATGGCTCATGGGGTTAACAAATAAAGATAAAAATCATTTTAATATTAGGGCAAGGATGCATATGGACAGATGGAAGCTATTTCAGTCAGAGTGGGCATTAGTGTGTGCAGAGTTTTGTGTGAAACTGATGTTACGTGTTGCTTTTACCTTAATTAAAAGTTCAATTTCAGTATCTAAAGTTCATGTATTTCTTTACAGAATTAAATTCTAAAGCTGATAATTTGAACCTAGTAAACAAGCATGGAACAAGCAAAATCAATTCTGATTTTTTTTTCTTTTTCTTAAGTCTGAACTGTCTGATACTAGATCAGATTGTGTTGTTGAATAAAGCATTCTCTCCAGTTGACATGTACTCCTTAAGATATGTTTACATGTAGGCTACTAGGCTAGGAAGCTTTCAATAATCCAAGGTATTGAATCAAACTTTGATCAGGAGTACATTTAAACATTTTACTTAAAATTTGATTTACTATTGATCTATGATGTTGCACATGTACAATGTACTGTACAGTACATTGGTCTTTACTCTTTAAGTCTGTAATTGAAACAGCATGGACAGATGATAAGACAATTATCAATTTGCAAGTAATTTTTTTTGTTAATTCTTAATACTTGGAGCTCATCAACATCCAACATTGTGTTTCTGAACAGAACTACATACAGTCTATAAATTCATTTATTGCACATATTGTGTAATTGAGTGTGACATTTTATTTGATAAATTCAATGTTGTTTCTTTTCATCTCCAGGCTGGAGAGGGGCCTCCATTCCTGACAGTGGGGACTGACGTCAGTGCCAAATACAGAGGAGCTTTTTGCGAAGCCAAGGTCAAAGTGGTCAAGAAGTTGGTGAAATGCAAGGTGAGTTTCGTTAACCATGCATTCATGCTTCATGTCAATAGGTGAATTCATCTCAATACTGTAGGTGAATTCATCTCAATACTGTAGGTGAATTCATCTGTTTGTAGCAAGAAGGGCATTAACACTTCCCCGACTGCTTGAGACAAGGAATTATGCAGTAGGATATCCAGCAGCTTCTGGTGACAAGTAGAAGTGGCTGGATTTGTAACTCTATAAAAAATATATGAATGACCACCCTACTGGTTCCCAATAGACAAATTGTCATGCAAATTGAACCATAGTAGATTGTCTGTTAATCTTAATGAATAACTTTGAACATTTGATTGCTTTTTATTTGTATTGGTGTTATAAATAGTTTAAGAATAAAACACTGTCATCTCTTTATGACCTTTTAATAAACCCTTAATAATGTTATCCAGTGATTAATATATATGTCATGATTATTGGGGACTTGGATACCTGTTGCATATATCTTGAACTTGAACATGAGATGAACGCAACATCTGTAATCACAATCAGTTCATTAACATACACATGTACATACCGTACATATATTTTGCAGATGATAATCATCAATAAGTGTATCTTGTATATACTATTTGTTGTGCAATGAAGGGAAAATCATAATACTTTTATATTTATCATTATATTCAGATCAACTTCAAAAGGGGGACAAGCTGCATAGTCACCGATGACTTTATCATAGGAAATTTGAAGGTAAGTTTGACAAGAGGTCAATATTTGTTCTTCTACATTTCCTTACTGTCACCAATTACTGTAACTTTGACCAATCAGTGTCATGGATTTTACCATATATGTTGTGTTGCAGATTTTTTTGAGAGAGATAATACTTTCACTGGAGCTTTTATATTTGCACTTAACATTGTCTGCTAATTATGTCCACAAATAGTTGTATAAGCAGGTAAGTAAAATGTCTATTTTGAATAGACTGACATGTGGCAGTGAGCATGTCTCCTACAACTCATAAACTTATGAACTGAATCCATTTCCCTTTATAATGTTTCTAGAAATATCCATCAGTCCACCTAGAACGATTTCATGCAACTTATTTTCCCATGTGTATAGATTTGAATTAGTATTTAATGATTACGTGGATTGGATTCCCGTACTTTCTATGATTGATGTGGTGGAATTATGTGGACAAACTTTTTATTGCTGTTTCTAGAAATATGCATCAGCACACTGGGAATGATTATGATTTCATTCTATTCAAGATTTGTCCAATGTTTAATATTCTAGTTACACCATGTACTTACATGAAGCTTGGGCGTAGTGTTTAACAGTTAAGAGAAGGTTGAGTTCTTGGAGAGGTGTAAAATAATTTTTGAGCATTATCATTGTTATTATGCAAGTGTGGAAGAACATCGGAGAAAAAATGTCCCCTAAAAAGGATGGCTCTTCAAATTTGATATGACATCAATCATGTCCATCTCATAGTGAAAGAATAAATGTTGCATTATCGATTGATATCCAGAGCTGCCAACTAGTACGGATTTCCCGTAATTGGTACGGAAATTAACGACCATTACGGAATGTTGTTTAAAATTACGGATTTTTTTTTTTTTTTTTTTTTTTTTTTTTTTTTTTTTACTTTTTTTTTTTTTTACTTTTTTTTTTTTTTTTTTTTTTGTTATATATTTTTTTTCCCCCATTTTTCCTGGAAGACTGTGTTGTGATGATATGAAACTCATTATTTAACAACTTTGTGTGAGTAAAATCACCCAAAATTTCAGATAATCATGTGTCTGTGCAATGTTGGCGTGCCGTTTTTATTAGAGTCATAGCGCCGCATAGGAAATTACTGATTTATACCCAAAATTACTGATTTTGAGCCTTGTGATTACTGATTTTCTGTTCTGGAGGTTGGCAGCTCTGGATATCTAGCATAATCATCTTTACGTCAAAGAACAAACCCACCACAAACACAAGTCTGCTTTTTACTGTCCTGTTAACATGGCAACAGTATTCTATTAGCTGAGACATTTATTACAACATGGCATATTGCAGAGCTGCCAACTAGTACGGATTTCCCGTAATTGGTACGGAAATTAACGACCATTACGGAATGTTGTCTCAAATTACGGATTTAAATTTTTTTTTTTTTTTTTTTTTTTTTTTTAATGAATTAAATATGATTTATCGTAGCGAGTGCTGTGAATAGGAGCCATTTTTCATGATAAACTGTGTTGTGATGACCTGAAATTCAATACTTAACATCTTTGTGTGAGTAAAATCACCAAAAATTTCAGATAATCATGCGTCCGCGCAGTGTTCAGAGATGCCAACCGTTACGGTTTCGCCGTATTTGTTACGGTTTTAATGCTCTTGTTACGGCGTTACGGTAAACAATCAAAAGGTTACGGGGAAACGATAAATAAAAGTACATTATTATAGCGAATGCCGCCTTATCACATAGCCTCCGTACACAGAGCTGCATGTCGCACGCATTTACTCATAAGTTCACTGAATTTGACTACACTGGATAGGCACTTTCGCGCACATGGTCCGTCCACCGCCATCTTGTTTTATTCTGAAACAACACGGCTGCCGTTATTACTGTTTTGGTACTAGTATGCTACGTGCGGTCATGCGTTTTTGGGGGAGCATGGTGGTAGATGATCGTGCGCGCGGCGTCCGCAATATCCATTCAAGTATAGTAGCGTAGACTTCGGTGATTCAGCGGGCGCATTGCAAGTGCAGTATACGGTGTGTTGTTGTTCATGAACGCCGGGCCTAGCGGCCTGGGCTGGTGTGTCTGTGGTACTGGTGAGTGTACATGTGCGTTTGTAGGAAACCGAGTACCGAGTTCTGCCATTTGACTGTGGATTCGAATTTGCCATTCGACGCTTGAACGAGGTGTTTTCTTCCTGAATATTATCATGGATTCACTCAAAAAAGCGAGTACCCGAGGAGGAGATCTTTTGACTGGAAACAGATATTTAAAAAACGTTTTCATGCACATCTTTATTTTGGACTTAAAAATGGTAGGTTCGAAATGCAGTAAGAGTGATTGGGTGTTTGTGTACGTTTTGCGTGAAAATTATGCTGCGGCGTCTTCCGTTTAATACGGAAAGACCCCCATTTGCTACGGACAAATATGGTAAATGTTACTGACGGCCATCCTATAGGGTTGGCATCTCTGAGTGTTGGCGTGTCGTTTTTTTAGATTCATAGCGCCGCATAAGAAATTACTGATTTATACCCCAAATTACTGATTTTGAGCCTTGTGATTACTGATTTTCTGTTGGCAGCTCTGCATATTGGCATTACTTGTACTGTAAGTGTTCTATATTGCGTATTGGTGTAACATCAATACATGGCGTATAATGTTCCCTCTTTTTTGTCATAAGAAGGATCATATCAAATTTGTGTAGCGGTTTAATTAACAATTTAAGAATCTTGGCTATTGTGATAACACACACCTTCAGTCAAGTTTTCTATTCTTAATTTTGATATAAGGCTTATAACCATAGAAATATTGTTGTAATGATTGTTGAGTATTGTTGAGAACACAAGTACATGTACATGTAAATGCCTTGCCAGGTAAGAGATTGTGTTCCAGACGATTAAACATATATAGTACCAGTACATATGCAAGATATTGAATAAATTGAATTACATTCCCATTGCATAGTCAACAATGCAATTTGATCGTGGGTCACTTAACTGCCAAGGTTAACTGAAGGACAAGCGGAATGACCTTTGATGTCACAGACATGCAGACTTGTTAAACCAACATCTGTTCCTGTCATTTACCATAGATAAATTGTGTACTTTTACAGCTACCGGTATAAAGGAAAGGATATAGACACGACAAAATATTTTTTTGCGGGGTCAAAGGAAAAGGCTTTTATGTTTACAAAGAGACATGCTGGAACATGTTTCCCTGAAGATCGGGCTGTGGTTCTTACATGCATGTATTGTTCCATGTCACTCTGCAAATGTTTACATTTGTCGTCAATTTAAAGGGAAAGTCCCCCTGGAATCAAGCAGAAAATGAAAGATATATATTTTTAGGACCCAAGAAGTTGTACTTTTTAAAACTATAGTCAATCAAACACAAAAAGTTTCCTTTGCTATTTGCTCTCCATTTGGTATATGATAGAACTTCTTTAGATATTCATTGTTCCCCCAAGATAATATTTGATGATACCTGTACCCTATTCATCGAACACATCGCCTCTATGAATTATAATCATTTTTGTTTTTTATTCTATTAAGATTGGTGCCAAGGTAGAGGCTAAAATAACTGAAAGTAGTCCCTATGAAGATGGAACTATTATGAAGCTGAATGATGCAAGTCTCTACACAGTTGGTAAGTGAGATCACCTTTTTGTAAACTGTTTAACGTTGTGAGTTCATTCAATGTAATATTGTGGGTGTGTTAACTTGATTTTACCTGGAGTCTATTGAGGCATATTCTGTTGTGAGACAGCGGCACTTTTATCCAGCTTTTTAAACCTCTTTTTCTTTTTCTTTTATGCTCTCTCTCTCTTATAGTATTTGATGATGGTGATGAAAAGACTCTGCGAAGAACCTTGCTATGCTTGCAAGGAGAGAGACACTTTCATGAGAGTGAGGTAAGTGCTTTTCTTTACTGGTCTTAACTTTCCAAGAAATGAATTATCACATGCAATGTTTTCTGCCTCTTTGATATCACGGAGGAGTTGTTTAATTTAACCATGCAAAATGATAAATTTGTATAATGATAAAGATATTTATTTAGTCTTGTGGGAGTAAAATTTGTACTGCTAGATGAAAACAAGAAGCACCTGATATTAATTTGAGTTACGTCCAATGAAATTAATTGCCCAACCTTATACAGTTTGGTATTTTTCTTTCCATACTTGCAAACCTTAGATCACTTGCCATTGACTTTTCTGTAGCAATGTATGTTACACTTGAGTTATATCTGATAAGTTTGTTTGATTGATCAATCTAACATGTTTTGATAATCTGTCTTTTCTTTTCATGTTCAGACCTTAGATCACCTGCCATTGACAGATCCAGAGAACTTTGGTACTCCTGTCATGAAAGACAGTAGTAAGATGAGGAGAAAAAGAAGAATGAGTAATCGCTCACAGTAAGTATTATATGTTGTGAACATTTTTTAAATTAATTTAATTAATTTATATATGTATATATATATTTTAATGAAGTATACAAATGTCCTTCAACTTGGGCCACATTTAATTGTAAATCAATTAAAGAATATTAACTTAACTTGCCGTACTGAAGAATGTTAAGTGCAAAAGCTGCCAATTTGTTTTCATGGCATTCTGTAAGTTTAATATCATTACAACAATCATAGCTTCCATATCCTTGGTCTGATTGTCCTCAACCCCCCCCCCCTATATCTGTTTCCTTTCTTTTTCTCTTGAACTTGATTATTTTATTTTCTGCTTGTAAACAAACACTTTGTTTTGGGCTTGACTTCTGAGCTTTGCACTTTGCACTTTGAAAAGATGATAGAAATCACATGATTTTTTCATGTGGAAAGTCTTGTAAATATGGACAATTTTCTAAAGAGACAAGTGTAAGAATCCTGTTTCCAAGTGATTAAATTACTTTTCTTGTAATTACAGGAAGAGTGAAAGTGAAGAAGAGGAAGAGGATGAGGAGGACAGCGATAGTGATTCTACCAAGAGACATCGTAAGGAGGAACCTGAGGATGCCGTGGGCAAGATAGTCATCGTAGAGATGAACGAGAAGAGGAAGAATTCCTTCTTTCCTGCACTGGTGAGCGAACACCTCTACTTGATTCAATGGCTCTATAGTAGTGGTGGTAGTTATTTTACCCGACAGCTAAGAAAGCAATAAACGCTTGTTAGTAAGCAACCAGAAGACCGACGGCTTTAGGTCCTCTCTGAGGGACCTGGTAATGAGGATTATTGCCTCACCAAGGGGGAATAGTGCATCGACTTGGTATTGAACCCGGGTCACCGGATTACATACAAGACCATTTTAGAAGCATTGGTCTTGAACAGTCCTTCGTAATACATACAAGACTAGGATATTCAGTTGAGATTGAATTTGAAGATTATACTACTCCATTCTTCTGAGAAGCAAAAAATGTGATAGTCAATCCTGATGCTTATTCTTGTATTGAACACTGGAGAAGTCAATCACAATCTCTGATGATCATAGAAATGTCAGTTATTTCAAATTGATGAAAATATATGATGTTAATAAGATTCAAAGTTAAATCCTCATATTGATTGAGTGCTTGTTCTTTTATCTTTTATAGTAGGTGAATATTTTCATTTAGTTATTGATATTGTTTGAATCACACAACAATTTAGCAAGTATGTTTTTAAAGTCGTATATTGTTTGTACCTTCTTCAGCGTGTTCTGAGATAAGTGCAATGTCAACAGATGTACTATATGAATAATCCATGTTGCTTGTTACAATTTTTGTATATCTGTAAATAGATATTGATAGAAATGATGCATGAATTACTCTATTGAAACAAGTATAAAGTCTATGTCTAGCTGATATGATGTAATGATTACTGATCTCTTTATTGTTTGTCTTTTGAAAAGGTTGTTGATCCAAGCTGTACAAAAGATGTCCAGACCAATCGGAAAGACTATATAGTGGCGCGATCATTCAAGGATAACAAATTGTAAGTGACAGACCGGTAGACACCACTTTCAGTTTATATGTATTGTATAGAAATGCACTTTTTAACCAAGGAAATTCTGTTGTTTCTTACCAAGTAATCAGTTGTTACCGATCATCTAGTTTAAATCTCCTATTATATAAAAACTACATGTATTTTCAAGATTTTGATTTAAATTGCTCAGAGAAAAATAAAATTCAAATGCTTGGAAATGAATCTTTATCTCCAATTCAAGCTTCGCAAAAATCTTAAGTAAACAATTATATGTTTTAACTTTGTAGTATAATTTGTAGTATAATTTAAATTAAAAACTTGTAATCTTTAGTGATGATTCCATCAATTTCAAATTTCAAAATGTATGGATAGTTGATTATCTGTCCACTGTTCTAATATATCAGATGGTTTTTGGAGAATAGACAGGGTAGCTCAAGCAAAGTGACACATCAATTTTGATTTAGTTTGCGATTACTAGTTGAGTTGTAAGAAGTAAAATCTATATATTCAGTTCAGTTCACTTTATTCAACCATTGCAAATCAAATATCTTTATTTCAGCTACACTGTTTCCAGAACAAGTAGGAAACCATTTCTGTCCAAGGATCATACGTACAAAGGGGATGTAGCTTCTCTCAAAGCAGGTAAGCACAAAGATAACAATACATTAAGTAAATTATGACATGTCTTTTGGAAAAAAACAATAGATGTTTTCTTTAAAAGTAATTTGCTTTTCTTTTATTTGCAAGATGTAATATTTGTCAATAATAACTGTTGTTTTAGAAGGTGTTAGAATATTACTGAACATGGATACAGTTACATAGGATATGAACTAATTTTACAGCACATTTGATCTAGACTTTATCTTACATTTTTGTTCATTTTTCTTTTTGTCAGATGCATTTCAAATGATTTGATAAAAAATGTCTCACTTAAGCTGATGAAGGCACTCATGTTTAAATTACATTGTACTATGTATTACTACACATCATATTCATATAACCCTTAAATTCTACATTGCATGATTCCCCTTGTTTAATAGCAATGAAAGAAAATGAATGTAAAGAAATTTGTATGGAAAATAGAAAAGTCATCATTTAGTCAATGCATGTGGATATTTTTAATGCAAGCATTATGAATGAGGGTACCAGTAACTAATTACCTTCTATCCATCCCCAATATCCCTTTGGTCGTACAGCCAATGAGAAGGCAGTGACTTTCATCGACACCGGCCAGCTACCCCCGAATTGGGATATGGAGTTGCTAAAGAAGAAGAACAAGACCGGTAAGCAAGTACAGGTGCAATCAGAGGATGAAACCAGCGAAGATTCATCTGATGATGAGTATGACATGGAGAAAGATGCTTGGCTTGCCTCACTCCACAAGTTCATGGAAGAAAGAGGTAAGGTACCATCTGTTGAGAGCTTAGGGTGGGGGATTGGGACGGGGGGGGTGGGGGGGGGGAGGGGGGAGGGGAGCATCGACTGTTAAAGTGACACAAAGACGTAACTTTTACCAAAATGAGTATTTGATATCAAAATGTTCCGAAAAATGTGGGCTTTCCAGGGAAACACAAAGACTTAACTCCACCTAACACCCCATTGAAGTCAATTGGCTCCCTTTTTCTCGAAATGGAGTTATGTCTTTGTGTCACTGACCCTGCGATATGAGCTAACAGTCTCCTGACTATTGGTTTATAATATATATTTTTGGGAAACTTGCTGATACCAAGAGCTCAATGTTCCATATAGTCATATGCAGTATGGTTCAGTGAATGAAGCAATGCGTTCAAAAACAAGATGTTCAGGCTGTCAAGATTGAATGAATTTGCGAGAACTCATTTTGGATGCATGAATCCTCATAGATGCAGTCCATTTTTGTGACCAGGTAGTGAAGCTACTGCCTCGGCAGCATACCTGATTAGGAGAAAGAGAAGATAGCGGGAGAAAATGGCACGACAAGGGGGGGGGGGGGGGGGGCAAGGAGAAGTATATGCAGAAATGAACCAAACCTGACCATAAACTAAATCAGAGTTTGTGGAGGAGATGCAATTAGATTAGAACTGGTTATAGTAAAGAACATACTTTACTATTACAGTCAAACCTGTCTATAGCGACCGCTCAAGGGAAACACAAAAAAATGTTCTTTGTAGACAGGTTCCTTTAGCACATGTTTCAATGAGAAACCTTTTTTCAAGGGAAATCAAAAATGTGGTCTTTGTAGACAGGTGGTCACTAAAGCAGGTTTGACTGTATCTTCACTATTATTTGTAGAATCGCATTTCATATGGCAACCGTGTTTCTTTCAGGTACCCCCATCAACAAGCCACCGGTGCTGGGATACCGGGATCTCAACCTGTACAAGCTCTACAAGCTGGTTCAGGATCAGGAAGGCTGTCGTAAGGTGACCGACAGGCAGATGTGGAGACATATCATGACCAAGATGGGCATTCCAGTCCCTGCTACCCAACAGCCATACAACATCCACACCTCCTACAACAAGTCAGTACATGATACATGATCACATTCTTGAAATGTTGCGATAAGTCAATGTGTATATAAATGTGTCTATGGGAAAACAAGGAGATTCTTACGAGGCAGGTTTCCCCTTAAACGCATTTTAAAGGCCCACTGCACTACTTGCGCCCTCTCTATATTAAACAATGCCTAATCGGTGACCATTGGTCGCCCATGATCCTTCTTTTCTTATGTTAACTGAGAGCTGAGTTGATGAGATAACCACCTGTCCAGTGACCTTGCAGGGCGGTCTAATCCCTCCTGTATACTAGTACTGATAACCTTTAAGGATGAACAATCGTTAAAGGAAAACAAAAATGAAGTCCTTACTAGACATGTGGTACCTTGTGTAAAGGATAATGGCTGAAGCAGGTTTAACCACACAAGTCTAGCATCCTATTACCATGCAAATAATTTTAGAAATGTTAGAAAACCTGAAAATATTAAAAAACAGCTAGTTAGTCTTTTTGGACTGTTGGACAAAATCAATCTAAATTGGTATGAACAGCAACATTACCAAATAACACATTCAGAGTGGAATATTTCTCTTGAAAAATGTATATTCATACATTTGTGTACAGCTGCTTTTCATGACATATGTTCTTGGCATCCTCAATGGAAATGAACATAAATCTGATAAATTAGATGGTGATTATTAATATCAAATTCTTCCTCTCTTTTTCTCAGGTACCTCTTTGCATTTGAGGAGTTCAATCGAAAGATGGGACCGGGACCTCGCGTCTTCACCCGTACCAGGCGGCGGTCTTTTGATAGGGGCTGGATATCCCCACCTCCCGTCATCAGCAGGCAACGGTCAGTGGCTAAGCAGGGGGTCAAAGACGAGCCGAGTGATAGGGAGGAAGAAGAAGAATCACCATCCAAGAAAAGGGTATGTGATTGTAGTCGTGTAGATAAGAATCTCGCCCACATTCCATTGGACATTAGTGGTTATCAAGTGTTTGCTTCTGCTGTCAAAGTTGTCATTACTGCAAAATTGGACAAACTTCTGATAAACACAAATGGAGCTTATCCTTTGACGTTTATATATGATTAATCAATCAAAAGGGTCTTAAATGTATCCCTGCCTTTTAACGGTGTTACGTGGTCCAGTAACTTACACTTACATGCTCTGCTTCTAGATAATTTTTTTCCTCCAAATCAGTTTTGTTTTTAATGCCTTTTTCATTATTAGTCTCTAGGATACTCAACATGGAGCTCCTTTCATAAAAGGTATAACTGTATCATTGTAAAATTTTGCAGGAGATAATTGATAGGAAATTTTGCTGTTATTACACAGGTTACAAGAAAGAAAGGAGAGAACGCAGGCAAATCACAGGAACAGGAAGAAAGTAAACGAGAGACAAGGGAAGCCAAGACAAGGTCCAAGGAAATAGATAAGGAAGAGAGAGACACCAGCGACCGGGACGAGAAGAGATCAGGGAAGAAGTCTTTGAAAGATGACAAGGTCAAGGAAAGACTACACAAAGATGTCAAGGACAAGGTGAAGGACAAACCCACCAAGGAGGACAATGTCAAGGACAAAGTCAAGGACAAATCTGACAAGGTCAAATCCTCCAAGGATGACAAGGCCAAGGATAGATCAAAGGACACGCCTTCAAAGGAGACTGACGAGAAGATAGGCGAGAAAGCAAATGAAGGAAAGGGGAAGGTGAAAGACACAAAAGGAAAAGAAGAAAAGGCAAAGGAAGAGAAAGGGGATAGAAAGAAGGAGGAAAAGACAGAGGAAAAAGAGCTGGAAGCTAAAGGAGAGGAAAAGAGGGGCAAGAGCAGTGAAAGGGAGGAAGAAAGCGGTAGCCCCACTCCTCAAGTCCAACACATGTAAGTTGCACATTAACAGAAATATACATATTCTACAGATAATGGTGTTGCTTGATTTGATGTTCATGTACTACTTTCGAAATTTTATAGAATAACCCTTCATTATTTACAATATTATTAAACGAATGATTACAGCGATTTAGTGTGCACATTTTCAGTTTTGTTTAAAAAAGAAATGGGAAAGGTTGCATATTTGTTAGGCAGTTAGAAAGTGTTCCATGTCTGTGACAATACCTTTTCCATGTATGCGTTTTTCCTCTCGTAATGGCAGTATTGTCCTGAATGCATTCTCGTTTATTTTCCTGTAGCACTGGTGCTGGCTATGAGGTTGGAGAGAAGGTTCATGTCCATTATGGAAGGGGAAGAACAGAGAAAATATACGAAGCTAAGGTGAGTTGCAGGAAGATGTATGCAAGGGATTTAATTGCTTAGTGTTTTTATTTGGTGTAAACATGGCAACATTTTGCTCAATTTCTATTCCTTAATGGTTGGTTTAAAAACTTAACTTGAGAGAAATTATACCATGATTAGAGAATAACATCCTATGTTGCAATGTTGTATTCGTTCTGGACTAGAAAGTTCAAAACAAAAGGGGCCCAATATGAGTTGTCTGAAATATCTTTTTATGTCTCCGCTACAAAGTAGCCGGAGGCATAATGTTTTCGGGTTGTCCGTCCGTCCGTACGTCCCGTTCTCGTGATCGCGTTATCTCAAGAACCAATTGATGGATTCCCGCCAAACTTTAGTCATGTATGTATCTTGCAGAGCCAATGAACTGATTCGATTTTGGGGTCGCGAGATCCTAGGTCAAAGGTCTCAGGGCTCATTATGTATGCAAAAATAGCTTGTGATCGCGTTATCTCAAGAACCCATTGATGGATTCCCGCCAAACTTGGGTCATGTATGTATCTTGCAGAGCCAATGAACTGATTTGATTTTGGGGTCGCGAGATCCAAGGTCAAAGGTCACAGGACTCATTATGAAATGCAAAAATAGCTTGTGATCTCGTTATCTCAAGAACCCATCGATGGATTCCCGCCAAACTTCGGTCATGTATTTATCTTGCAGAGCCAATGAACTGATTAAATTTGGGGGTAACAAGGTCAAATGTCACAGGTCACAGCTTATTATGTTTGCAAAAAATAGCTCGCTTCTGTTTTGGTTGTAAAATTGCTCCATGGCGGAGGCATCATTTTCGACTGCGCGCGGTCGAAGATCCATCTAGTTTACCACATCTGGCAATGTACGATGTTCCTTGCAATACAAGTGTCTTTTATGAACATCAGGATTTTATGTTTGCATTGGAGTTCCCCAAACCTCTGTAACCATTTCTGTTGCTTTTCTCTTACCAGTATTTCAATATATTTCTTCTTTCAGGTTGTAGACATCGAATTGAAGGGCAAGGATCACGTCTTCACAGTCCATTACACAGGCTGGAATAATAGGTATGACGAGGCTGTCAAGATGAGTCGCATTGTAGGCTCTGCTGAAAAGAAAAAGAAGAAGTCGTCAACTCCTAAAGGGAAACAACCTGAGAAGGAGAAGATCAAAAAGGATGTGGAGAGAAGAGATAAAGAAGAACAGCAAAGAAAGGAAAAAGAAGAGGCAGACAGGAGGGAACAAGAAGAAAAAGAGAGGAGGGCGAGAGAGGAACAAGAATTGAAAGAAAAGGAAGAAGCAGAGAGACTTGAAAGGGCAAGAGCAGAAAAAGAAAGGCAGGAAAAAGAAAGGCAAGAGAAGCTAGAAAAGGAAAGGAAGGAGAAGCTGGAAAGGGAGAGACTTGAAAAAGAGCGAAAGGAAAAGCAGGAAAGGGAAAAGAGAGAAAGACTAGAAAGAGAACAGCAAGAAAGGGAGCAGAGGGAGAGATTAGAGAAGGAGCGGCAGGAACGCGACAGGAAAGAAAAGCAAGAAAAGGAGAGGAAAGAGAAGCAGGAGAAGGACAGAAGAGAAAAGCTGGAGCGAGAGAAGAAGGAAAAGGAGAAGTTGGAACTGGAGAAGCAGGAGAAAGAACTAGCTGACAAGGCCAAGGAAGCTGAAAGAGAACGAAAGGAGAAGGCAGGCAAGGAAGGCGGCAAGAAGACACCAACTGGCAAGCGAGGTCGTCCATCTCTGAGCAAGACGTCTCCAGCGCCTCAGACTCCTCCAAGGACCACTCCATCATCTGCAAGGGGGAAATCCCCATCTCCTGGCTCAGTCTTCTCACAGAGGTCCATGAGATCTGATAGGAAGAGTCTCACAGAATCGCCATTTGCAATGGGACTCAATGGTGAGATAAATGTTCTGCATTGATTCTACTAGAGATATAAAGAAAGCCTTTGTAGGTACAAATCAAAGCTAGGGATTGGGAAATTCAAGAGTCAAGAAATTCAATTTTTATTTTGGCACTCCTGCATAATTTTTAAGAAACAAATAATATAACAGCATGATTTTGTGTAAAAAGATATTGACAGTTGCTGTTCTGCTTTGCAAGGTTAAGTGTCCTGATCCATTCATTTTGGAGAATTAAACATTCACAATCTGGGCCGGCCACTAAAGTAATACAACTGTGTGGTTTTATGGAAGCATCAGACTTTAGATATTACATATTTTAACCAATTTCAATGTTTATTCTGTAAGAATAGATGTTTTTCTAAACGCTTTTCTCTATATTTTATCCACAGTACGGTCTCGAGGCAAAAGGTCATCAACTGGGGAATACAGAAGAGGTGATGGTGAGTGCATTCAATTTGAGTCACATTTATGCCTTGAGGAAATTTATAAATATCACATTGAGGAACAAAATTAACATTTTTCTAAGTCTCTGGGGTGCGATTCAAATTGCTGATGTATCTGAGTATGGTGTGTGTTCTTCTCCCTTAATTTAGAACCTACTTCAGTATTTTTGATTTTAATTGGTAGAACTAGTCATTGTGCAGGAACAATAATGTATCTTTACCACATACATGAGAGATTATTACCATTTGAAAATGATATATAAATAATGTTGTTTGAAAGCTAAAATTAAATTATCCCCCCCCCCCAAAAAAAAAAAAAAATCGCTTTCTTTCAGTGTGTTTTTTATTGATAGTGTTTCTACAATAATGGATCATTATTTGTGATGTGAAATGTCCCTTGTACCACAGATTCAGACAGTGACTATGATGAGTTGGATGACCTGTCTGAAAGCCAGCAGTCTACTCAAGATAGTGAAGACTCCCTTCAGAAAGACACTAGTGTCCAGGAGCCCGAGGACCATGACGACAGTGCGTCAACAAAGACTGAAGACTATGCTGCAACTCTGATCAAAATCAGCGAGGAGAAGCTAAACTTTGATGATGACTTGGACGAAGGACCCCCGACACTCACGGCTGAAGTGGCACCAGAGACTGTAGAAGCCAGGCTGCAAGAAGTAGATTCAGAAGCACCCAAGGTGGAAGAAGTGGATAAGGTATCGGGAGAGAAGGAGGGAAGGTTAAAGACAAAGAAAGAATCCAAGATTAGGCTGAGGAAGTCGATAGACAAGGAGAGAGATGGTAAGGATTCAGCAAACGAATCAATGAAAGGAGAGAAGGTTGCTGGAAAGGATGGTGGCAAAGGCAACAACGATCTTGATGATTCTAAGGAAAAGATAGACGATACTCCTGTTCTAGAACGACAGATACCCATGGAAGCTGAACTGAAGGAGAAGTTGGAGGATCTGAAGCAAGAGACCAAGGGTTCTGCATCAGATGCTGATAAACCAACAGAGAAGAAGAAGGGTAGAAGGAAAGGTAGGAAGAGCATTGAGAGTAGAAAGAGGAGCAAAGCAGAAGCGGATGCTGCAGAAGTCTCGGAGAAATCAGAAGCCTCGGAAGCATCAGAACCAAAGAAGAAACAAGCCAAGGTTGACAGGAGGAAATCCGACAAGGGAGGGAAGAAGTCCAAGGTACATGAGACCAAAACACCTGCTGATAACACAGACAGTGACTTTGGGACCAGCTCTGTCGACGACAAGTCCATTCCAGGAACCAGCAAATCTTTCATGACAACTCCACCTACCACACCAGAGAGTTCTCCCAAGATGCAATCACCAGCACGCGAAGAAGATCTTCCGATGAAGACAGAAGAACAGAGCAGCAACAAGAGCGACAGTGATGGCCTGATCGAAGTAGCGAATATTGATGACAGAGAAACATCGCAGACCAGAGAGAATGACACTCCCCTTGCTAGCTTTGCAGCACCAAAGAAAGGCACACCATCATCCGGGCTGGCTTCTCCTAAGAAGAGAAGGAGGGGTTTGTCAGAGTCGGAACCGACCAAGAGACGCAGGAAGCACAGCAGGAGGCGACAGTCGTCAATCTCCGAGAGGCAACAATCTGCCAAGGAACGAGGCAATAACAACAGCAGCGATACTGATGAGAGCAGGTCAGAGAGCAGATTGACCTCCAGTTCAGCCAAGCGTCAGGTGACGCTCAAGAAATATGCTGGCTCTTTGCCTCCATCGAGAGTGGCTGACAGCAGTGGGCAAGATGGGGCTGAAAAACAGCGCAGATGGAATTTCCTTGTTGGTGAGTGTCCTCACTTTTTATTCACTTAATTTTCACAAATTATGTTTTAAGGAGTTTTCCTCGTTTTCGCTGAGTGTGCATCATCACTCAAACCACTTTCCAAAATGTGTGTGAACTGCTTTCAATATGCATAAAAATATTTTAGTCATGCAATTCTGTTTGACATGCATGAAACTGTATGAAAATAAAAATTGGACATCACAGTACTTTTCATATCATGACATCATGTCTGTTTGTCAAAAGTATGTTTACATTAATATTTTACATCTATATATAAGGTTCAAGAGCCCCTATGCAAAATGTACTAGAACAGTCTAAGAAATAGTATTTATTCTAAAGGTTTCTCATCAACTGACATAATGAGGTGATATGTGCCAAAAATCATTCATTATTCACATAAAAAGGTCCTGATAAGTGTTCTTGTTATAATTCTATGTTATTACTCCTTCATCCTCCAGATCTGAGCAACGTAAAGGAACCTGATGAAAGGATAGCCATAATCCAGCATCAACTGACAGAACTACGCTCGGTCTATCTTCAGCTCAAACAAGAAGTGGCAACTATCGACAGGAGGAGAAAAAAATTCCGCAAGAAGGAGAGAGAAGGTAATCTAATCTTTCAATGGTGTCATCATTCACCCCCCCCCCCCCCCCCCTCCCAAGTACATGATGGAAGGTTTGACAAGAAGGAGAAGCAGCACTCTGGCTAAATAGATTCCTTCCACACAAATATGACATCCTATTGAGTGAACCTTAAGGCTTTGGTTCTTTTTGGGGTTCACTCATTGGTTTAAACCTCAATAAAATCCATGCACAGTTACATTTATACAGTGGGTAATGTCATCGACCAGAAGATGTATTTTAGGGTTAAAGGCACTTACAAGGATTGTCAGTAGTGTTTGTGGGACCTAGGAGGTTGAGAACCATTGATTTAAAATGTAGTTCTAATGGTCGTGAATCTGCCCCTGGCTATATAATTGGTTCAAGCCCCAAGGCAAAATATTTGGTGGTTATCTAAACATCATCATATGTCCCCCCACGTGTGAGATACTGCAACTCCATGAATGAGATTCTGAAAAGAGAAGAAGTGTGTGTCATTGTCAAAGTCAAATGGGTACTGTCTTCTTCTACAACTCTGGGCCCCATCTTACAACGAGTCTATTGTAAGTCCTCCAATCAATCGCAAGTTTGCAGTCTCCTATCTTTTACGTACATAAATGCGATTGATATCAATAACAAATGAGTAGCGATTGATATCAAGTCTTTGTAAGACGGGGCCCTAATGTCTACACCTAACCTGCTCTGAGTCCCATTTTTTACCAACCACTTTCACTTTCTCATCCACAATTCTGTTCCTCTTTCTGCGTTTCCAGCTGCTCACGTGATGGCTGGCGTTGCGCTAAACTGCCTATCCCAGGGTCAGGAGAGGATGGATTCTGGTGGTGGATCATAGCAACAAGCCCCGCCCCTAGTTACATCCCCCACCCACCAGGCCGTCACAGGTGACGGTGGTACAACAGTATGCAGGGTCAGCAAATAAAGGAACCTCAGTATTAATCCATCGAGCCATGTCAAACAGGAAAGTGGATATAGATTCAGTGATTGTACTTCTAAACACACTACACTTAAATTATACAGAGATGGTATTCGTGTTATTGTAATGTTCTCAGGAACACTAAAATCAGTTCATGCTGCTCCTGTGCTATAAACCTCATTAGACCCCCTGCATGGTCACTGAGAGGTGGTTATCTCATCAAATCAGCTCTCAATTAACATTTAGAAAAAAGAAGAAAAGAAAGAATGATCTTTTATTTAGAACTCCTCACCAAATCATATTTTTGTATAAACACACAATTTATTATTTGTCCATGGATGCATGTTAGTTGTTTAAAACCCCCCCCCCCCCCCCACCCAACGACACTTGTAGATTAAGCGTGAGATACAGGATGATAGGCATTAGCTAGGCACAATGTAAACACATAGGTCACCTCATCAGATGTAATACTGTTAAGGAAAAAAATATTTCAAACATTCCACTATTGCCTCATCATTTGTAAAAGGAATTCAAAGATTTTGCTTGATCGTAAAGTACTGTAGGAGAAGTTGGGTTTGTTAAATTGTGTCCATTTTACGAGACATGATCCTGAACGAGTCCATTTAGGCATCCTGCCGTTTTGTATCAGTATTTACTGCACACTTTTGGGTGGAAAAGTTTCTTGCTCTTTCACAATTTTTGAGACATTCAATCTCGTCAATTGGGTTTCATGCATTTTCTCTGTGGAATTTCATGTCCCCCCCCCCCTCTCAAAAAATAACTGCTTGATGGGTTTTTTAATTCCTTTAAAATCTGCAGGTCATATGATAGCATAGCATATTTTCAAGTGGAGTTTGTTTCAAACTTCTGATGTTTAAAAAACCTCCAAGAGGACCAACAGATAGCTTTTGCCTTGTTATGCCCCAAATCAAGCCAGCTTACATGTGTTTATTGTTCCTTGTTCTGTCTATGCCAACCTAAACATTGGATTTCACTGGTACTTTGGGAGTACTGCTAGCTGTATTGACATCTAGGCATGGTAATATCAGTTTCTACAGTCAAACCTGCTTTAACAACTGTATGTATTGAAAGACTACCTGTCTATAAAGTATTTGCAATGCAAAGTGGTGATAGTGTGAGTTATGCGATATGTAGTCATTGAAATTTCTTGTGAATTGAAATTAAGACAATGCAACTTTTTCTCCTTGACCAATCTTATGCTCAAGATATGGCAAATTATGGATCTATGAATTCTATTTGCACTATGCTGTTTCTTGTTATATGCTTTTATTTTGTGTGACCTGAAAAAGAAAATAGAACAAACAACAACAGTGGACTAAATCTTAAGAAGATTTGGAAGGAAAGCCT
Organism: Strongylocentrotus droebachiensis; assembly: GCA_035222895.1. Classification (NCBI taxonomy): domain Eukaryota; kingdom Metazoa; phylum Echinodermata; class Echinoidea; order Camarodonta; family Strongylocentrotidae; genus Strongylocentrotus; species Strongylocentrotus droebachiensis. The sequence continues at coordinate 68,476 of JAVYIG010005190.1, forward strand.
GCCTTTAACACCCTTCTGGCTCCAAACTGATGCTATACTGTGCTTCATCAATATAACATTGTAATTATGTGTGTTAAACCAAGTACTGAAAGTAATTCTGTTTTCATGAGGTAGAGGACAAACCATGGGAGCCAAATGGACCTTTTTGTTATTACCATTTCGTACTGCTTTTGTGTTGTGAATTGACATCATATATTTTTTTTTCATAACGAATACCAGAAAGGTGACGTATAATACTAATTAATCACTTAGCAAATCTTCTCGCACACCAATGCAACCTATACTATTGTAAGAGACTGTTTTTGGAGGCCAACAACAAAGAAAAGTAGTCATTATCCCTGAGACATGCCAAGATGTTATGTTTGCCTGAACACAAAGTGAATTGATGAGGTATGGCATAATGTGCTTCCAAGAGTACTAAGTGGCTTAGATAATCCACCATTCGTCTACTACTGTTTTGTTTGTATCGATGTGTGTTCAACCAACACTGCACCATGCATAGGAGTTCTGCTACACAAACAAAAGCATGTGCACTGATAGGTATGTGAGCAAAGTGCCTCCTTATTGTGCCAAAAAAAGAAGACTTAAATACTGCAAATAGATCCGCAGAGGATTGTCTATTCTTCCAGGCTATTAAAATGTAATGATGTGACAGAAGAAGAAAAAATTGATGCTTTTATGAAATGAAATGCTTCAATTGGATGTACCTTTCGCTGTGTAGAACCCATAGGGAAGACAGTTTGTCGTAATTTTGTCAGTGATTATGTGCTGCAGGTCAGTTTTCTAGTGCGTGAAGTTTTTTTAAGTGAAATACTAAAGCGAGTTGGAGTTGTTCATTTGGATGTAATGCAGGTGTCATTTGTAAGACGCACCTTTTGACCCCCGGGGATGGTGCGTCATGGTTGCGTCATGTTCCCCAAAATCGCGACGCACAGTACCGTCATGGCCGCAAAATGTCCGTCACAATACTGACCCATATGTGCGTCATAGTAAGTCACTTTACCACGTTGCGTCATTTGGTGTGTCAATGGGACCGTCACTTTCTCCAAATGTGCGTCATTGGCTAGTCATTTTCATGAAATGGTGTGTCGTATGTTTGACTCAAATGTGCGTCGATGGAATGTAATGGTGTGTCACTTTCTGTGACGGAAGGTGCGTCATGGTATCAAAATGTACGACTCACATCGGTACAATGACGCACCATTCCCGGGGGTCAAGAGGTGCGTCTTACAAATGACAAGTGCATAATATGCTCGGATATGCTGATTTAAGTTATGCAAAGATGTCAATGTGATAATTGTTTATTGAGCGTGGAGGTGAAGAAGAAGAATGGATTTGAATATGATGTGATTACTTTTTGTATTATTATCATAATCTTTTATTTGTGAAGGATTATTGACAAACAAACCACCAAATACACCAAGCTATCTTGAATATCTGGGGTTAAAAACCAAAGTTTTGTTATGGACAAGCTGCAGTAGGAATGGGGGCAAAGTGTTGATGGTAATGGATGGTTTGATTTTAACGAAATTTTTGCGAAAGGTTTTGAATGAATTGATTTATAAGTTGTGGTGCAAACTTTATCTTGTGACTAAAACTAGCAATTTGCAATACCCATTTTGAAGCATTAAGATAAGATACAAATGGTACTAATTGAGTTTGGTTTTGATTTTTAGATTGAATGAACACAATTACAATTTCTTCAGTTGTTTTTATTTTCATTACTTTGTACTTTCAGCCTCTAACGGCCAAATCCATTCATTAATAAGTGACTGCATTCTTTTAATAGATGATTTTGTTTTCCCCACAATATTTAGTATTCCTTTGTCATGTAGTACGCGTTACTGGTTATACTGCAAACTCTGGAGGAATAAAGTACATTGAAATACTGAAAACAAAACATTTCAGAGTTCAAAGCGATGATTTGGTGGATTAAAGCACAGTTCATACATTTTTAAGCATCAAGCATATGATGTTAGCTTCATCAACTATTTTATAGCATTCATAATTAAGACAGACCTTCACACAACGTTTTCTTTTGTGTGTGTGTATATGTGTTTGCTTTTTGCCTGACTTCGCCAAATTTGACTTTGAGGGTGATGACTGATATTAATGGTGGAAAAGGATTCCATTTTTTGCAGAATCTTGAATTCTTGATCAATTTGTGTAGTATGTCCTCCTGTCTCGTTGAGAAGAGAGCTTGAACCTGCCAAAAAGTATTTATTGTTTGTCAACTGAAGGAAATATTGATGCATTTTATATCATGTGTGTCGTACATTTGTATAAGTACCATGTGTAAAGCATGCGTTGTATAATGGTAATGGTGTGACTATATATTAGCTTATCATGTACAAGATGTCTTTGATTTTGATTTATGAATTTCTGGAATTGTCGCTTGATCAAATAATATGAATTTTAAGTGCAAGAATGTATCTTTGAAGATCGTGTGCATAAGAGCTTTGTTTTATTTTCTTTATGTTACATTTAGAGAAACATGTCCCCCAGAACCGTATACAGTGCATTAGAAAACTGGGCTTTTACTAAATATGACAGTAATGACACATTTGGTATTTTTACGAAAAGACAACCTGTGAACTTTAAATTAACTTATATGTGTGTAAATTTCCCTCACAATTGTGCTTTTTTCTGCATGTAAATGTTCAATAATACTTGAAATACTTGTAGGTGTTGGCAGGTAGCTGGCAATAACAAATATTCTTACATGTTTTGTTGGTTTGTGTATAGATTGAATTTGAATGCATTGTATAGCTGTACAAATAGAATATTATGCATTATTGTAAATGGAAGTCAATGTATGTTTATTGTGTATGTGAACATAATATATTCCATGTTGTGTAAAGAGAAGAAATTTATTCCTTCGGCTAGTATTCATTAGTATTGAATATTGAAACAATCAGCCAAACTTAAAGAAAGAAATAGGTGAATTTTCTTTTTCGTGGAAAACATATATTTTGTACCAGATAAAACAAAATTTCAGAGAGATAAAAAGAGTCAAATTTGAATGAAATTATATAAAATTATATATGTAATTTAAGTCATTCCAAGGTAGTACAATATAGTAACTATACTGGTATTTCCTTAAAAATGTGTTCTGAACATTTTTCAAGGCACTGGCTATACTGGCCGACAGTTTTTGAGAAAGCAGAGTGTGAACAAAATGACAGGGTTTGTTGTCATCCAATTTTTGAGGAAGGATGAGGAATTCCCTTCTGGTGGTTTAGACTTTCATGGATTCTAATTAATTGGCGGTAAATTACTTCATATACTTTTTGATTCATGTCCCCAAGAGGAGGTGATTTCTCCCGTTATTGACACAATGTACAATTCTTTTCAATCAACCTGCAGAGACTAAATTTTTCCTAGAGAGGAGATTGAGTCAGCCATGCAACACTCAAGCAGAAATGAAGAATTACTAGGGAAGAGTTTGGATGCAATCTTAACCAAGAACTTGAACTTTTGTTTTCTTTTTAAGCAGAAGTGTTCTCTCTTCATACTTGAGGGGCATTCATTTGTAGATATGTAGATTAAATTGTGTGGGTTTTAGTAGAACGGCTTACTCATCATGAAGTACATTTTTCGCATACTAGTTTAGTAATTGCTACTTTCTGTACTTTCCTTTTTCTGAACTCTCTGTCAATGTGGATGTGATACACTTTTATGCTCACAATCCAATAAAATCTTGCCTTCTAGATTTTGAAGAAAAAAACTTTGAGTGAAAGGAGTGTTTCTTTAATGTTTTATAATTTTGTGTCAGTTTGATTTATATATTTTTTCTTCATTAATTGTCCTCTTTTTTAAGTGCCCCATCTGTTCCTCTCTCCCTCTATCTGTCTACCAGTTTTGTATGTATTTATCTTCAATGCTCTCTCTCTTTCTCTTTCTCTGTCTCTCTCTCTCTCTCTCTCTCTCTCTCTCTCTCTCTCTTTGTCTGTCTGTCTGTCTCTCTCTCTCTCTCCCTCTGTACATATCTAAATTGCTAATAACATGACACTCTTACAGTATAATCTTAAGCATGCAGAGTTTCAATTCAAGAAGATCACAATGCTTGTTTCAGAAATGTGGAACAAATTTCAGCAAATGAAACAATCCATTTGGCCAATAGTTATAATGTGAAAAATTAAATAAATATGACATACCGGTACCCGAAAATAAGCATGTCTTATAAATGATATATTCAAGGTCTTGCAAAGAATAAAGTTGATGGTAATATATCGCTCATAAATATTTCTCATTTATCATAAAAACTAAACGGATAAACGTTCCTCTGAAGTCAGCATAAACCTTTGTATGGGTTATTGCATTTGCCACCTTGAACCCCTGTCCCTGATTACCCCTAAAACCAAGAAGAATTAATGGACACTAAAGTAGGTGAAAATAAAAAGCACAATTAATTTTCATCTTTTTCATCTTAACAAAAGATTTGTAACAACATTTCCGGGCAAAATTTGAAGCAATCCAATGTCACATGTTCAAACTTGAGGTAAAGTTTCAAATTCACACCAAATTGTATCAATTTGAAGAGAGACAATAGACTACCAAGAAAGGAAGATCGGATCAATCCCAAAGTAGATAATACAGGCACACAGGCGGTGCCAGATTTTTTGTTAAGAGGGCACAGCCTCCAGAATCTATATCTATATATCCTAGTATCTTCTACCAGCTTGGAGGTTGATTGCAACATGTCCACACATCTCTGTATGTAACATTTTAGTATATATATATATATTTTTTTTTTTTTGGGGGGGGGGTTGCTGAATCAAGACCCTCCTCTCCTGCAATGCAGCTCCTGTATCCTAAAACAGAACAGGAACAATTATTCTTTTTTTACTGTAATATTTTTTTTGTCCAAACGTAACGGGGCGTCATGTATCAATTAAGAAAGAGAGGTCATGTTCCTACCTTTATACCTCCCCACACAAACACACACCCGGTAGGTCAGTGTGGTCGATTAACTGTATTTTTAGGGCAGTTGCCTCCCATCATGAAACGAGGGGGTAATTGACTCCTTATAATTCCCATAAAGGACGGATGAATTTAGTCAAAAGAATACATAACCCCGGCCATTACGAGGTAAGTTTTTTTTTTTTTAATTGATCATTTATTTTACTCATGTCACTACCATGGTCCCCTTTATGTTGCTATTCTTCGTTTTCTTTTAAAAATTAACATTAATAGTGTTTTTTCTTAGATCTAATATTTTTAAAAATATTTTGAGTAAATTATGTATACTGAACTGAAGTTATTTTATGTGGACTCGAAATGGACAATCATAATAAGTGTACAACGCGCGAGAGTGCCCCCTCTATACATACTAGTTCAAGATGATTAATACTTGAATTGATAGTTTAATTGAATTGGAAATGTAAAAATCCCAGCTAGACCCTCTAGGCCTTTTTTTCTCAAAAAAAGTAGTTTCGCATCTTTATCACAAACCCTAAATGTTATTCTAATTCTGTGTCATAAAAAAACACATTTTAAATATTCAGATTTAGTTACAAACATTTTTAATTTTTATAAATTATCTACTAATTTGAATTTCGTGGGGGTTCTCAGGGTTCTCGACAAGTCGGTATGGAAAGTGCCTTTCCAAATTCGTCTTTTCCTTTGTAGACTTTTCTGAAGATACCTTACAGTACATGTAGTGTAGGGTGATGTACTTTTTGCGAAGCTAGTCTCGGGAATTTCGACCAAATTCTGTTACCAGTACCAGAAATAGCACCGAAATGTAAGCACACGTTCTCATTTTATTGATGAGCGATAAATATAATTGAAGAAATATGCGTCACTTTCTTTTGAGCAAATTATTTGAGGTTTTACAGTATTTAATAATAATTTGAAAAATACTCTACCATTTACATGTAACACTACACAAATAAGAATATATGGGACAGTGATAATAATGTTAAACCGAGGTTTTCGGTTATGAACTTGTATTAAGTTCAAATAAAATTGTTTTAGCCTACTCTTGCGTGGAGAAATGAATATAGAAACATGTGGGGAATCTAAGGTTTGACAAAGTTTGTATTTTTTATTGCTATTAGGTCTAGATCTAGATCCAATTTTAATTTATTCTAAATAAAGCTGTCGTCTGGTGGTGATGCAATGTGGCTAAAAATTTATGAAAGAAACCTGGCGAGTTTTTCTGAGAGATTTAATCAGAATTCTTGCCCATTTATCTACAAGATTTCCCAACCGAAGTGTATGAGACAGGTATAAAGCAAGACATTCTTAGCATGATATACAGTTTCTCAGCACGATAAGGGTAACACTATTTTCTTTATTATTGACGCAACGTGACGTAGATCTAGACTAGATCTACAGTGCTAGATCTAAGTTGTTTAACAAGTGAATGTATTCAAATTTTATTATACTTTTATAGATGCTTCCTTCCCCAGTAGGCCATAGGGGCGCTGGTCCGAGAATAAGGATCGTTCGCATATACGAGGATCGTCTCCGTAAATGCGTCATCAAAAATAAGGATTGTCCGAAATTTCGCGGACGATTCTTATTACAGATCTGCGCGTTGGCGATGCGAAAAATGGATTCCGCAATGATGCTCCTTGATGCATTTTACATTCACTTTTCACAGAGACTTCCATGATACGAATGATAAATCCTCGGGAAGACGGACAACCCATAAAAGTAGATGGTGAACTGGGGGCATTTTATTACGCAAATCCGTTTTTCGCAAAGCCAGCGCCCGGATCGGGATCCCTAGATTTATACACCAGCAGAGCAAAAGGAAAAAAAAACATCCGCGGGTCTATTCTTATTGTTTTAGGACGCATTTTGTTCATGTTTACAAGGATATCCTTGTTTATGCGGACCAGTGCCCCTGCTGATCCCAGGTGTGTGTGGGGATGGAAGTATTTTATTCACCTGCTTTGTACAGTTCTTTTATCGCCAATACATTCAAAATACTTGGATGTAGCCTCTGCCCTCTTGCAAGTAATTAAGGGCTAGGTGATAATATGAAATGTGATATTGATATCATAATTGGCACCCATACCCATGCGCGAGTCTGAGTGATGTTTAACAAAACCTAAAATGTGTTTGTAATCACCCTTTTCCGCATGTGACAAACCATACACACTGGCTTCAGAGTTTGCTAGTGGACTCTTCTTTCTTTTCATACAAAATGGAATTTACAAATAAAAAAAGCTGACCTCTTAAGAGAGTTTGTGATGTTGGTTCTACCTGTAATGCAAATACACACAGTGTACACAAAATAAATAGTACCGCGCTGCCAATTAACCAAATCACACTTCTTAATTAATAGAAAATGATTTATCATCTACTTTCTCATCTACAAACAGTTTCACCAGCCCTAGAGCCCTACAGACATACCAGCTATGTCTAAGGCAACCGTGTGCAGTAATTGTGGCGGTAGTGACATAGACACAGACCAGGCTCGAGGCAATGCTGTCTGCGTGTCCTGCGGAGCGGTCATTGAAGACAACTTCATCGTCTCTGAGGTGGGCTTTGCAGAGAACACTCTTGGAGGAACTTCAGTGATCGGCCAGTTTGTTTCATCTGAAGGTAAATCTCAGCGATTTAAAAAAAGTCATATTACCTGAGTGCAAATAAAAATCCCACTTACATGTACATGTAGGTATAGTAGCTAATGTTGAAATATGCTCACTTCACTTTGTATGACAACCACATTAAATTTTGCTGGCAATCGAATAAAAGTCTAGTCAACTGTCTCATTTGATGTCCATACAAGATTTGGATAGTAGAGTTACAGGTTCTATAAGAATTCTTCTTCTATGAATCAGTTGTTTACAATTGTGTTAAAATATCAGGAAAACTGACAATTTTTGGGATAAAATGGTCGATATTCATTGTGATTGCTTGGCTTTTTCATAACTTTTGAGGTCTTCTATGACAGCTTATATATGTCCCAAATGTAGTAATATGTGAGATACCATACATATCAATCAATGTCTCTTAGATAACCTTTAATATGGAACCAATCCTTTTCTGTCATTACTCTATATTAAAAACAATTTGTTCACAGTGATTAACTTATTCTAATCTCTTTCCATTTTGCCACAGGTGATAAGAGTCATACATTAGGAAACAACTTTCGTCACGGCTATGGCAAAGAATCCAGAACAGTTACACTTCAACAAGGTAAAGCTCTAGCTTCAAGCAAGTCATTATTTGTTTGCACAGTCATGTTGCCTCCAGAATGTTTCACAGCTGATGGTTATTCTTCAATAGAAATTGGCAGCAGTTTGGCCTTGGTCATATCGGTGGAGATTTCTTGTCTAGGTTATGTAGTGTTTTGTATTGACTATTGTAGGTTACCTGTATGTAATGCAGGGCTGCCAACCTTTGGAAAGAGTTTGGAGTGAGACATTGCGAGGGAGCGAAGCGACCAAGCCCGAGGGCGCGGAGCGCCCGAGGGGGGGATGGTGTGGAAGGGGGGTGTCCCCCCTTCCACGGTAGGGAGCTTTTACAATTTTGCAATTTAAATGGTGCAATCTGGTGCATACTTTAACCCTGATTCCACAAATACATAAGGCATGATTCATAGGTTAATTGATTTCATGAAGTATACACTGACCTTGAAAAAATACAAAATTCCACATTTCCACACTCTTTTTGGAAAAAAATTCAATCAAAATGTCGTTCTCAATAGAATACACAGAACATAGTTAATATAACTGCCATATCAATTATATACAAGCACCCTTCCAAAATCATTCTTACTCTCGTATAAACGATCGAAACCATGAATTTCAATATTTCAAGACAAGAGTTTAAACTCACCTGTACCGGCTGAAGCCTGAAGTACTGTACCATATGGCCGATCTGGTCGTAGAGGGCTAAAGAGGACGGCCCAGGCCCATTATTCGATCGCAAACACTGAGCCACCCGGGCCGGGCCGGGCTGGGGGCCGGGCGCGATGTACAGCGATGACAGGCCATGGCATCGACACTCGCTTGTCGTGTCTCGCACAAAAACCCCGCTTCATAGTAAAGTGACGACGTCACTCGCACACGCAGGATAAGCCAATCGCAATTCACTATCTTGTCTTTGCGCGGCAAACCGAAACCAATTTGCATTGATAGTTTAGCTTTGCGCATGTGTGGTTAAAAAAATGTTGAAACTTTCGGCAGGGATATTGAATATCCGATATAATAGACATTTTTTTTTTTTAGTTTCTATTTTCGGGGTTCAGCGTGAGAGTTCCTATGATCAGCGTGAGAGCTTGAGAATGGGGTGAATTGCGTGAGACTCACGCAGATTGCGTGAGAGTTGGCAGCCCTGATGTAATGTTGGTGCAGACAAAATTTGCAATGTACTCTGATACAGTAATAATGCAGTATAAAGTAGAAGTAGTTATGGAATATGAGGTTTTAGAACCTTCAAACAATTACATAATCATACACTTAGTTGGAGTCTTTATGGAATATGATAATAACCTACAGATTATTGGTCTGACAAAATTAACTCCTAAAATAAGTATTATATTTTCTTGTTGTATGCAATAATAAGTGTCAATTTCTTTGTTATAGTCAATATGAATTGAAATCATTCTAGATAGTAAATATGTACATGTATTTGAAATTGCATCTACTGGTATATTGAAACAATGTAATAGATTATGGATTATGGTAACATGTCTTATCATAGTATCAAATCTTATTATGATAACACATCTTATTTTGGTAAGATATCTTATATTGTAACATATCTTATGATCACCAACTGCTCTTTTACAGGTAAGAGACACATCCAGAACTTGGGTGGGCAGTTGAAGTTGAACCAGCATCGTAATGACATGGCCTATAACTTCTTCAAGATGGCTGTCCAGAAGAAGTTAACGAGAGGAAGAAAGACCATGCACATTGTGGCGGCCTGTCTCTATCTGGTCTGTCGACTGGAGTCCACTCCTCGTATCCTTGATATAATGCATTTCTCTTTGTGGGAAGAACAGAGCTACCTCAATATTTACCAAAGATTTTTCTCCTTGTTTGAGCATAAAATATTCACGCTTTGAGGTCTATTGGGGAACATACTGCTGTTTCGATGCACCACATACTTTAGCTCTCCCTTGACTAGCTTGCCTTGTCTTTGAAAAATCTGCTCTGTATTTAATGTTAGAATCATGGACATTTTTGGTAGATTTTCAGTCTTATCAGTACCTTCGATTAGGCATTTAGATATTGGCACTTTATAAATTGCTGGATTGGATTGGATTGGATAATGTTAGCACAAGAGACTAAAAAAAATGCATACACAACATTCTAGTTCATCTGAAGACCTTTAATTGAACTTGATTCCCACTTTAGATAGATCTCCACTTTTTGAAATATCTGTCCAAACCAAAATAGATGGCCACTCCCTGCAGGACACAGGCACACATAGATAAGAATTTGTGGCCTTTCTTGCATTAACAAAATATCATTAAATGGCATGCAACCCTCTCAGTCATGCATTGACTGCACAAGGTGTAATATCATATTTCGGTCCATGGTGGTTAAATGTACCAGTATTAGCCTTGCTCTGTCATGTACTTTTGTTAATATTAGTGCATTGATTGCAAAGATAAATTATGACTTGAAATGATTTAGCAGGAATTCATTTTCTTTAACCATAACCTCTACAGATATGTTGCTAGATCTCAGTGACTTGCTACAGGTAAGCTATTACACTTTATTTATAATATTCAATCTAAAAAATAAGATCACTGTTAGAGTAGGCTTCATCCACAGTAGATTGATATTTAATTATGAACTCTAAATCAGTTTCGAGGAGTATCCCATACATGTACAGTAAGTAATAATCTTAGAAGGGGGAATACAAAATAATTGAAGAAAATATGGTATTAAAGTGATACTGTGGTCCTAGAAGATTTTGTTTTCCTCAGTGCACTTTGGGATTTAAAGCTATATGACACCCTATTATACTGTGAAAACGTGTGTGTGTGTATTGGGTTTTTACAGACGTGTTTCAATCAGAAATGATTATTTACGTCTGGGGACCGATCTTTAAACGTCACCATCCGAAAGACGTGACACAGTTTCTAACCTGCGTCCTCGCCTGAATCAGTTTGTAACTTCCACTTTAAGCTGGATTACAGGCGCACGCCATAACGCCTAGTCGTGAAACCCCTACACCACTCACCACTCTGTGAAAACCCTACACCACTCATAATTGATAGGATATTCAATGTTTCTGAGGAATGTAATGTTCAAGTTTAGCCTTTGCTGATCTATTATCACTGGCATGGGAGTTTTGTTTAAAACAATGCGCTTTTTTAATATCTACCTTCATTGTTCTCAATCACAGCAATCTTCATTCCAAAAATTATGACTTTATGTTATTAGAAAGCATGTTAATTGTTAAAGGGATCCGGTAACTTTGTCTCAGATTCTGAAACAAAGTTCTGGATTTAGCTCATGATGCAATGATAATTATAAACCTTTAGGTCAGTCAGGAACCCCATGACTTTTACAAGCCAATCGCCTGTCTGATTATCAAGATATTTATGATTGGAATTACAAATTTTGAAAACCGTTCGCCTGACGGTTTTCATAACACTACAGTCTATTGGGGAAAACGAGTATGGTAAAACCGGTCACTCAAAGATTTTTACTTTTTTGAGGCACTTCTTGATCATTTTGAAGCGCGATTTTTTTAGGGCTTAAATATTACACCATATCACAGACACTGATAACACGTAGGGCCGTGTATCTCAGATTTAACATTGTTAAACGATCCCTTTAAGAAAATTGATACTACTCTAAGAATCAGAAGGAATTTATAACACAAAATGATCTAAATTGAATATGCCATCCCTGCACATCTATCTATTGTTAGACTGCATTTCATGCACACACATGAGACCATAGAGGGCAGTAATCTTATATCTGATTTGATGCCATTATAGACTTGATCATGTACTTTGTCAAATTAGGATATGTATGGATCAAATTAATGGAAACCGATGAATGAAAACTGATGCAAATTATGCCAATTTTTTTCTTCTCACTCTTATGTCACTCATTCATTCATCCATGTAGGGTGTGAGATTTGAAATGATATTGTCTGTATCCAAAATGTTTTATGACATTAACTCTTTTTTTTCTCCTCCAGGTGAATGTGTATGTCCTTGGAAAGACCTACCTCAAGTTGTGTCAGGAGCTCCACATCAATGTCCCTGCAATCGGTAAGTCTTATTTCAAATATTATTCATGATAATTTGATATCAATAATGTAATAATGTAATAATAAAGAGATAAAAACAATACAGTTTTCTAAAATTGTTACCAATAATTGTTACTTGTAATGAATTATATATTATAAGCTACTGAAATCATCGCATTTGATTGGCCGTTAATGTTAGCAAATTCATCACAGATCTGCAGCAATTATTCTTGGTAACAATTTTCATGAAACTGGGCCCAGGTTTGTAATCATCTTTTAACTTGACCATTGTGACATCGCGGATCTAATTACATTCTTCCTTGTCAGAGGGCACATTTCAATACATTAAACAAAAGGATAGCAACTTTCCTGGAGCAGGATTGGGGAGGGGGGACACTCCCATTTTGGGAGAATAATTCTGTGAAAATAGGGAAATAATTTCAAAAGCAATCCAGTGAACCTCAAACATTTATTTTATGCGAAAGCCACCTCTTACTAGAAAGGGAAAGTAAGATAACTCCACTGTTCAGGCAGTTTCTATCAAAACATACATTTGACCTTGCTGCAATGATATCAATGCTTTCAGTTTCAATATTATAAAATACATCAAGGGAATACCGTTATATCATGGAAATGACAGAAAAGGGTCTTCTCTGGAGTATCCTCAATCCGGGTGGTCTGCAAAAAAAAATAAAACAAAAAAACATGTAATATTGGAACGTTAAAGGAGTTTGAATATATTTATGTCGAGCACAGAGTTTCTTATGGCTAGGCTCCAGGGCTTGCTTAAGGGTTCTACAGTTATTAGATGCACTCTGGTGCAATCTGATGCACATTTTGAGACAATTTCAAGGAATTCAAGCACATTTTATGACTACCGGTAATATGTCATAAGTAATTTTGGTTGAGGTTGAATATTAACCTGAACATGTTGATTTTCATACCTGTAGCTAATTTTCAAACCTGTACAATCAAAATTTAAACCTGTCACTGTTTAATATTTAAACCCCTTGTGGACCACTCTTCCTCAATACTTACTTGGTTGATCTTTTGCTGAATATTGTGATCGCCATTTGTGCAGACACACACCTTTTTGAGCTCTCCATTTTCCTTTGGATTTTGTTCTTTCAAGGAAGTTTACTTATTCATCTTTTCACCAGATGACTACGTAATTAGTAATGATTTGACCCGACTGTGTACTTATCTATATGTTTGTTGAAATGCTTTTTAATACATGTAAAACTTGCAATGTAATTTAGCTTTCGGGCTACCATTTTGAAGTTGTCTAATAAAAACCATTCTACTACTACTATAGATTAAGCTGAAAATTGTATTCAAGCAAATTGTCACCACCAGTTGTGAGTCGAAACCTGCACATTATAAGTAAATTTAAGAAACAAAATACTCAGTAGAAATACAGGTATCCAAGCATGTAATGTATGAATCAGTGTTACTACAATCGGAGTACATCAGCAATACACCTGTAAGTGAAACCAACAATGGTATCCAGGTGTATGAAAACCTTACTGGATTCCAACTTTGTGTACTAAATGTTTACTCAATGGAGAGGAAATTTTATTTCACTTCAAAGACTAACAAGACTAACAAATGATGGCAATTTTGATATTCCCATTTTATATTTATTGATGTTGTTTTCAAAAATAATCTTTTTATTGGTATCCTTGTTTTTTATCTGCATTTTTGAATTTGTGCTATTTTGACAGCTGTTCGCTATGAAATTTGCATTGCAGAGTTTTGTCCTGTAGTGTAGCGTACTTACAATGGAACTGCATTTCTAGAAATTGCCTGCATGTAAATGACAATAATTGCCTTTGTAATACAGGAATTTATCATACTGTATAATATATTATATGATGCATTGGAAAACAAATCAACAAAGAGCAAAGTGAAAAGGAATAATTATCTTGCTTACATGTACATGTAATGGAAAGCCACTTGAACCTTGTTCTTTTTACCTTGAGCTAACCTTTTTTTGTAATTATGATTTATGAAGACAGACATCAGTACCAAAACTGATTGACATTTATGATTACCTTGTTATTCTGTATTTCTTTATGTCTGTTTGAAAAGTCGAGAAAAGCGGGACGAAAAATAACAGATGTTGAGCGTTTGAGTTGTTAAAAGTGTTTGCCATGAATAAGGTGCAGTGCTATGAAGTGGAATGACCCAGTGTTGTGTACAGTCTGTTGACTCTGTTTTGATGTTGTGCCATTGTTCATTTTCTTGTCACTTGGTGTGGTCCAGTTAAGCAGAAAAAAAGTCCCATTGTTGTAGGTTTGTGAACTGTACCAAGCGACAAAAACAAGTGAACATCTTTTGATGCCCATATTGTGTGTGATTGGGGATGTTTACCAAAGAAAATCTGTTATTCTGTTCTGACTTCCACTTGTAGAAAAGATTATGATTGCAGAAACTCTAGATTGTTATCTTTTTTATGCCTCCGTTACGAAGTAGCCGGAGGCATTATGTTTTCGGGTTGTCCGTCCGTCCGTACGTACGTCCGTCCGTCCGTACGTCCCGTTCTCGTGATCGCGTTATCTGAAGAACCGATTGATGGATTCCTGCCAAACTTTGGTCATGTATGTATCTTGCAGAGCCGATGAACTGATTAGATTTTGGGGTCACGAGGTCAAAGGTCAAAGGTCACAGGGCTCATTATGTATGCAAAAACAGCTCGTGATCGCGTTATCTGAAGAACCGATTGATGGATTCCTGCCAAACTTAGGTCATGTATGTATCTTGCAGAGACGATGAACTGATTAGATTTTGGGGTCACGAGGTCAAAGGTCACAGGGCTCATTATGTATGCTGAAACAGCTCGTGATCGCGTTATCTCAAGAACTGATTGATGGATTCCTGCCAAACTTAGGTCATGTATGTTACTTGCAGAGCCGATGAACTGAGTAGATTCTTGGGTCATGAGGTCAAAGGTCATGGGCTCATTATGTATGCAAAAATAGCTTGTGATCGCATTCTCATTAGAACTGACAGATGGATTACTATTTAACTCGGGACATCTTGCAGAGCCAATGAAGTTGAACTGAGTAGATGTTAGGGTCATGTGGTCAAAGATCAAAGGGTCATATATGTATATGAGAAATTGCTTGTAATCACGATATTCTGAGAACCTGTTAATGGATTACAATTGAACTTGAATTTGAACAATTTCTTCTGTTTTGGTTTGTAAAATTGCTCTATGACGGAGGCATCATTTCGACTGCGCGCAGTCGAAGTTCCATCTAGTTTCCAATACGAAAGGTCCTCATTCAATGTAGATTGAAATCATATTTTTGAACACACATACATAGTATGTTGCCTAAAGTAGTAGAGACAGATCATCAAATCCTTATCAAATATTCAGCGTTATCACATTTGACAGTTGACAAAAGGCAGTGCGTACAAAATAACAAAATTCCCTTCTTTGTCTGGGAAAGCACTTATTTAAATGATTTTCAAAACTCTCAATTTCAGCAGACATTGAGTCCTGACTCATTAAATAGAATAGCTTTATGGCCAAGAAAATCATTGCAAAAGAATTTTGAAGCTTATGTTAGTACAATGCTTCTAATATGAGATGTAACTCTTGTAAGGGTTCCATTCCTTCCCCTGTGGCTATTGTGAAACATATTTGTATGAAACCTTAAAAAGGATATCTTTTGTGCTTGATATTTCTAATTTTCATAACCAGCAGATGGTTAATTCACTGGCATTTTAACCAAAAGTTTCTTTCTTTTATTCTTATAAAAAGTGCATTCATTGATCATAGAAGAAGACCTGAAGACCTTTTGAACAAAAATATTTGCACTCGAAGTCATATTTTCTTACTTTATTGTGGGTTGGTGTTATTGCAGTATAATATGTGTCACCTTCACTTTATAAGAGGGATAATCATCAACGAGGGCGAGAATAATGGGATTTTTCCTTTGTGTCTAATCATGCATAGATACTTTGCACCTGACTAGTTTGTTATAAAAAAAAGTTTTGAAATCCCCTCTAGCAATATGGATGTACTTATTTACTTGCAGTCAGTCAATTCTTTGTTCTTCTACACTTTTGAAATGGCATTTGTCCAGATTTGAGAGCATATGTAAAGTTGTACATGTACTGTAAGATTAAATTGTACACATATTTTTCATCCCATAAGTTATATCTTATTCTAGGATACCGGTATATAAAATCAAAATCTGAAAATATTTCCTTCCTGTGGGGGTCCTGTGAAATGATATTTTGTTATTAAAAGTTTAATCCAGAAGGAAAGGGGCTACTTTTCAAAGTCATATGAGGGTTTTGTTCACACATACCATAGGCAACCATGACACCCCCCCCCCCCCCCCCACCTCATCTATTAGGAATATTGCTTGCTTTGTGACCAATGTCATGGTATTTGTCAGTATGTTACTACGGAATAGTCTTTGTAATAATGCTACAAGGCCAGTTTCTTGAAATAGTCATACATGTATCGTGAACATCCTACCAATATATATACAAATATAACAAATACATGTACATGTGTTACAGATAATAGAAATAACACATGTCCATAAATTAGTCTTATGATGGCTTTGAGAAACTGGCCCCCAAGGATCAATTCTCCACATTGAGCCATACAGATGGGAAAGGACAATGGTCATGTATAACTTCCTCCCAGGTATTTTGTAGTGACACTAATTGTCATCGTAGCAAACACATGCAAATGGCAAAGGTTGTGATTTTCATTTCCTATGTCACCGGAGGGCTTGTTATTGGGTGGATGTGAATTTTACCAGATGTTTACAGTAATGGCAAGGGTCCCAAGAAGCAGCAGGCAGGTGATATTTATTGGGATAAGCTCCACAAGGTTTTTAATATTTTAGTCGCTATTCTCTTCGTAAAGGCATTGAAGGAGAAACGGAAACAAAAGAAAAAGGAAAGTTTTTCAGACTTCAGAGCATATCTTTCACCTTTTTTCTTACCCCATTTAAGTCGAAGCTGTACAATTACACTTTTTAATTTATTTATTCATTTATAGATTGATTTTTTTCTTATTATTATCATCATTATTATTTTTTTTTTTTTTTTATTATTATTATTATTATTTTTTTTTTTTTGGGGGGGGGGGACTACAAGGGCTTGAATTTCAGTGTCACAGTTTTCAATTAAAATTGTAGAGGCACGTTCATGAGATGTCAAGTAAGTGTGAATTTATGTAAATAGATGTCAAGCACAATATACACCTTTATGTATGAAACCCGAGGCAAACTACCGGTACATGATCAGGTGATAAAATTCATGGATGTAATTCATATATAACTCTCCTTCGCACCCCTCTTTGACAAAATATATAAATGCCAAACATTACTTTACATTTCATTAACACATTTCAAGTTAATTTTACAGGCAACTAGGCTTGCATGTTTCTGAAGGGCAATCACATGGATGTCCCTGCTTTATTGTTCAAATCAGCTTAATGATGTTTGACAGCTTAAATTGATTTTCCACATCATTGGAAATGGGGATTAAAGTCCTCGTATTGTGAATGCTCTCGGTCGTTAAAACGTCCACTGTTTTATACTGTGGGATAATTATATTCTTGATTGGAGTGGGGAAAGTGAATCAGCCCCATCACTCCTAAAAAATAAAAACAAGAATTATAGCCTTTGAAATTATGTTTACCATTGCAATGATGGCCTTAGCCCTGAGTTTGTTTACATGTATTAGTTTTTCTCCCGATCATACAAAAACAAGTCATGTATAAGTACTTTTTAACAATTTGCACTGCTTGAAAAAACAGAGGCATTGGTTAATGGGTGTGTGTGTTTGTGTGCGTGTTTGAGTGTGTATGTAAAATATGAGCAATTCTGATGTATCACCCATATAAACTCTACTAAAGTCATTGACGACCACAACAGACAAGGACCTTTCAAAGAATGGGAGAACATGAGGGGGAAAGAACCAAACAGAAGAAGCAAATGGTGGAGCACATGCCCTTGTCACATAATGAAGTCTAACAAAGCAGCACGGCGCACAAGCTAGGAAAAACAAAATCCCAATTTCACCCCTCGGGCCGGCCGCTCCAGATGACTCACAGTGACTCCGCTGAACCAATCCCCACATTTTTCTCTCATTTTTTGCCCCCTCAGTGGGGAAAAAGCGGAGGAAATGAGTTGTATAACTGTGAAACACATCACCTCTTTTGCGGGGTCAATATTTTGACAGGCATTTTGTGTGTAGATATTAGATGGAATGCTTGTAGATAGCCCTTGGGATGTGATGTGATGATCTAGTTTGAAGGTTTGGAAAGGGCACAACACTCTTTCTTTACGATGATTCAGAGCTGCCTTAATAACAAAGAGGACAAAGGGAGAACTTGGGAGATGAGTAAAAATAAGGTTGGCATAGACCTTGTATGATCATAATATCAAGTCCATATCCTATAAGATAAGATATGAAGGCTGTCTTAAATGAGGGCATTTGAAATACTGTCTTATAAACATAGCATTGAAAAAGTTGCTGTATTGTGTTAGTTGAAATTGTTGAAAAGGACATACTTGTGGAAATTCTAATCAATACATGTACAGGTACAAGGTTTTTTCAATCCCAACTCCCTGGTTAAATCATTGTAGGAAATGTTCCAGCCTGAATTTTAAAGGAATTTATCAACTCCTAGACTCTCTGTCAGTGACATTGGATGCTGCCATATTTCTGTACATTTGACGGAATACAGTGGATCCTCAGAATTTACACATTAGGACCGATGATCTTTTTCTTTTCACATATCAAAATCATAGAGGTATTTTAGATGCGTATACCAGTATCAGATGGAATGCCTGTAGATATAGCCCTTGGGATGTGATGTGATGTGATGTAATGATCTAGTTGGAAGGTTTTGAAAGGGCACAACTCTCTTTCTATACGATGATTCACAGCTGATGCACTTGTCTTTTAATATTAAAGAAGGCATGAGGGAACTTGGGAGATGAGTAAGAGAGAGAACTACCATGGACCTTGTATGAGCAGAATATACATTCCAGAATCATGAAATAAATGTTTAAAGACTGACTAGCACTTAAAGAGTTGTTTTTTGGCTCAAAAATTTGTGAAACAAAAACTTTCAACATACAAATGGATATTCCCTTTGATAATAAATATACAACATGTACAATGTAGGTCAAATCAGTCTAGCAAATGATGCTTCTTTTTTATTTTTAAGGGCTATAAATATTTACCAGTGAGCCCTATTATGGCATTAACACTGTCATATTACTCAGACTATATCATATTACTTAGACTATTTCAATTACAATGTATTCTCTGTGTGCATGTAAGCAGGACAAAGCCCTTGTTTTACATGAACCTTCTGTGCACTCAGAGTACCGTAGTCCAACTCCAAGCCTCCTACATCACATCACAATGTCCGGCGGGTATGATGAATGATGTAAACACACGACAGTGTAATATTAAACAAACATGGTACAGCTGGGTCATTAGATTAAATACTGTAGGCAATACATTTTAATAACATGTTTACTGAAATACATAAAATCAATGTGAAGTACCACCAGGGCTTCGTTTATCATCATCATCATTGCATCAGAAACACTTTGAAAATCTACTGGTATGTACACAATTTGTACATGTATAATGAATTCGTTTACATTGAAAAGTTAACTATATAATGTAGGAAAACTTTTTTATCTCTGATTTCTCTATAATGTATACATGTAGTTCAAGTTCTACTGTACTTTTAATAAATAAGACAAAATAGAGGCTAAACATAATCTGCTGCACTGCAAACATTTTGTAAAGGGATTCTAAGAACTCATGTTCAATGATATCTAACTGACAGTTGACAGACTTGAGTCTTTTGTAATACAACACATGTACTGAAAACCTAATGGATGGTAGCTAAAGTCAAATTACATGTACCAGACTACCAGTACTAAATATTGAACCCCTATTCCCACTATGGGTACTTAATGAGTGCCAGAAGGGTATAACTGATAATTTATCTCTCTTGGCAAATTACATGTTCACATTATGACAATTTTACTTGACACATTAAAAATAAAATATATAAAACAAATTAATATGTTTTTTTTAATATGATTCACTATTTCAAACAGAAAAGGGGCAAACGGAATTGAACAATACATGTACTGGTATGTAAAAACTATGACCTCCATGGAGTCCTTTCTACTGGTATATACTTCAGTGAAGTGAAAACCTGTATGTACCTCAATGCATTTGAGAAAATGCAGTTTACAGTACACTGAAATTATTTAAGAGCGAAAGCTAAATTGCGAAAAAAATTGACACCTATCGCTACAGGTTCTGAATAATGGATGTAATATGTCGGCACATCAACTCAGGCATGCTTGGTTTTTATATGCTGAAGAGGGTGGGAGTATTCCCATTAGATAGCCTCGTTAAAGTGCCATCCACAAAGTACCTATCGCAAATTGTTTGTCGAGGGCCGGAGGGGCACAAGCTCCTTTACTTATACAGGGACTCAATACCCTTCTGGCTCTCAACAGACTTTATTGCCTCATCAACCTGGTCAGGTGATCAGTTTCACCTCGTAATGAACAATGCATACACCGCCCTACGTCACTGCTGCCTGAAACCAACCAGCAATATATATTTGGTAACAAGGTAATTGCTTACACATGTGTGCAAAATCCTACCAGCTAGGATCCGGTGTAATAATAATTGTATTAGGAAATTACATGTATAATTCAATTTTATGATATCCAAAGACCAGTGTAATTGAGTGAATGTACATGTATGTGTATGTAGGCGAGGCCTTCTAAACATTTGACAGAATTAATCCCCATTATTGCATCAAGTCACAAAATTTACAAATTGAATTACTTCAGTGTGACCTTTCCAAGCCTCTAATTTGACCAAAAGCTTCCTGTTTAGAGGCTTGCCCTATATCTAAAATTATTTGCAAATATATAACATAGCCTACAGGATTACATGGACATGCACAATTGTAGCATTAATACCGGTAGTTGTAGTCATGTATAAAGAATACTTTGTTATTACTAGTATTACTTAATGTGGATATAACCAAATATTCCAAGATTCTCAGTTGGATTAGTTTAACATTGCATACTGTACATTTCCATTTTTATTGTACTAAATTGTAAATCTCAATTTTATTTCCTCCCTAAGGATATGTATTTCAAATCGTGCAATATTTCGAAGTAAGATAGAGATTGAAGATAGTTACTACATGTATGCTCAGTTTGTATTTGCATTTTGCAACTTTGAAAGTCAACAAATTTAGTAAATAAATTAAAGCTCAAGTTTGACAATTCCTATTTCAAGCATAATTAAAATACATCTTTCTCTGTTTCATTGGTATGTTTATAGATTGAAAAAAAAACAACTTTTGGAGCTAAATGTCTGATTTAGGTTAGGACACATTTTTTGTAACAAAATATGTCTGTAAGCATGTTTTTCCTGTAGACTTTGATACCAGGATTTCCTGGTATTAATTTGTCAATGGTAATGGTGCTCAATCAAAGATTGCACTACCAGTATCTATAAACAAAATGTTTTGTTCCCCAATTATGTTTTTATAGAAAACATCATTTACAGGTATTCAAAAATGACATTAAATGTTTTGTTTGTTTTGAGGAGAAGGATTAAATCAGACTTTTGAGTCTCCATCACTATTCATTGTAAATGATGTTTGAGAATAAATTTTGATAAAGTATAATATTCTGGGAAATGACAATGTATAGCATGGACTTTATTCCAAATGGGTTTCAAAACTGTAAACAAGTGTTGCAACAAGCTAACCTCATTTTATCTTATTGCATCGTTTGTAATATTGTATCGTTTGTAATATTGTTTCCAATACTTATTCATAGGATTCCTATTCCAAAATAATGCAAAACGTTCAACACTCTGATAGAGTATGATACATGTAATCAATTACAATAAAACCAAACACAGGTATACTTTTCGAAATAAAATAACCAGTAAGTATCTGTTCTTTTTCCTCTAGTATTTCAGTAAACCATCTCTGAAAAAAAACAGAATTATCCTTCCTGAAATCTGACAGGAACAAAGTGCAGAATTAATTTACCCAATAATTCAAATGTTACTTTGCTGCAGTATTTGCACTTCAAATGTTAATCAAGCCTCTTTAAAGAGGACAAAGAGATAGCTGCATAGTTTGACATGAAGATCCATTCATTCATGCGTAGAATATTAGTTCTGGTATTTGACCACCTTGAACTCCAGTCCCGTTTGTGCTTTCAGGAGAGCACTGAAACTGGAAGGTAACGTCATTGCTTGTACTTTCCGTCAGGCCTTCTTGTCCAAAGTAACTTAACTCGCTTCCACAAAGCGTAGCACTTGCTGTGTAGTACACATGGGGCTCAACCTGGACGGGATGGGGGAATGTGACCGCAAACGTGGTACTGGATCCATCGGAGAAGAACTTGGTGTGATTCTCCGCAAGGCTCTTCCCTCCTCGCTTGAGTTCTATCTTCACCTTGTACTCTGCACCACCGGAGCTGGAGCCGTACAACCCAAAGCCGGCAATGAAGATTCGCCTGTCAACTGCAAACTGGATACTGTCGCACCTGCCCCTGTAACGCCACTGGTTACTCCTGTAGGCAGACGACTGGAAGCGATGGACAGTACAGGTTCGCAGTCCTGCTCGCTGCTTGCAAGGAAAGCGTAGCTTGGGCCTGATGTCTGCCGTGTAGTGAAGAAATATGTTTGTGGTTTCTTCAAGAGTGATGACACCGCTGCAAGCAACATTGTTGGCAAACTCCTTGAGAGGCATGGTAGGGATGCGGATGAGATAGAGAGCGGAACCAAGAACCTTTCGAAGGCTGTGTGGAGTCACCACCAAGTCCTGCCTGGAGCACTCTGCATCTGCCCATCGCATGGCTGCATGAAAGAGGACAAGTTCCTTGACATTCAGGGTCTCCCGCTTCAAGATACACTCAAGGGTATCCTGGTCAACATCCACGAAGCTGTCAGACCCCAATGCTACTTCAGCCTGGGCATCGATGACCTCCCAACATCGCTGCATGAGGTCTGGTTCCTCAAACAAGTGACTCTGACTCAACAGGACACATGCGTTACGTGCGCTCAAACTTCGCTCCAAGTACTCAACACACGACCTGGCCAGATGAGGTACAAGATATTTCTTTGCAGCATAGAGGGTATCCAAAACATTCTCTGGGGTTAAGTCTATCTCATCACAGTACATGTATCTGCAAGGAAAACAAATGAAAGTTTAATTTAGTATAAGGAAAAGAATGTTTTAAAATGAATTTCAAATGATTGGCTATGATCATATATTTTCTTTATTAAAATATCAAATCTCATGGAATGTTTATGTATTGTGACAACCACAGTGTGAACAAATTGTTGAATCTTGTGTCTTTACAATGTGATACAAATCATTTCTTTCTAGGTACTAAATAAAAAAAAATCAATGTGATCAATTACTCACTTGAGTAGGGTAAGAAAGGCCTCTGGCTCTACATCAGGTGTGACAATTTCTGAAGTGTTCTCTGCCAAGTCTCCATAAAACATTGCAAAGAAAACTGAGCTCCCGGTTGCAAGCACATACTTGTGAGCGGGTATTCTTTGAGCAGCATTCTTTGGTCCGACCAAGAATGTAACATCGCTCATCAGTTCATTGTTGAACATCACTGCGTTCCTGTCTCGCACGGTCACCCCACGATGCCAGTTATCGCAGGACCATAGGGACGGAGACGATGATATCGACGTCGATACCGAGGATGCTATAGTACCGGTAGGACTATCTGGTTGTATAACATCCAGTGTCTCGCTATTGACCGAACAATGGTTACTGTCCAGATTCTGGTATGGCTCTCCCGAGTTGGACACCTGACTGGCAAGGAAACTGGATCGTCTCTGGCTAGTGCGCTGTTGAATTTGCTGCTCCACATCATCCTTCTCGGCTCCTGGGTTTTGATTGTTCATTTCCATCTTCCTTCGTAATTTTCGCTTGATTCTACAGAAGGTGTGCACTACTTTCCAGAGTTTGGTGAGCCTGAGTTTTGGAAAGGGCATCTAAGATTATTGTGAAGAACAGACCAAGGACAGCATGGCTTATTACAATTTCTTCAGCGCAGTTGATAATCCCATCGTTGCGATGATATTATTGTCCAATTATCATTCATGTAATCTGAAAGATAATGTTAAAACAAAAAGAAAATAATTAATCAGTGCTTAAAACGAAAATTTACTACTTGGCATTAATTAAGAACAAACCCTACAAAAGCTTTAAAGGGTCAGAAAGACCAGCTCAAACCCACAAAATAGACATGGACAAGAAAAGAATATCATAGTGAACACTTTATCATGATCGAAGCCTATGACCCTGAGCAAGGTTGTTTTCATGACAATTGTCTAATAATGCTATACATATTACATGTAAAGTACAAAATCTGGCATTGATAAGATATGTGGACAGAGTGTAGTCTCTGATATAGTTCATCTTTTAATTAAATACATGAAATCATATTTGTTTTATGTATTGCACAGACAAGAACACAATCTATTTCTAAATCTGAGTAGGTCTATGGAATACCAATATCAGATTATTTGGGAGAATCCATAAATGATAGTTATAATATTATAAGCAGGCATAAATAAAATATATTATTCAACAATAATCAGATAATTCTACCAAAATATAGACTATATCAGGGCTGCCAACTCTCACGCAATCTGCGTGAGTCTCACGCAATTCACCCCATTCTCAAGCTCTCACGCTGATCATAGGAACTCTCACGCTGAACCCCGAAAATAGAAACTAAAAAAAAAAAATGTCTATTATATCGGATATTCAATATCCCTGCCGAAAGTTTCAACATTTTTTTAACCACACATGCGCAAAGCTAAACTATCAATGCAAATTGGTTTCGGTTTGCCGCGCAAAGACAAGATAGTGAATTGCGATTGGCTTATCCTGCGTGTGCGAGTGACGTCGTCACTTTACTATGAAGCGGGGTTTTTGTGCGAGACACGACAAGCGAGTGTCGATGCCATGGCCTGTCATCGCTGTACATCGCGCCCGGCCCCCAGCCCGGCCCGGCTCGGGTGGCTCAGTGTTTGCGATCGAATAATGGGCCTGGGCCGTCCTCTTTAGCCCTCTACGACCAGATCGGCCATATGGTACAGTACTTCAGGCTTCAGCCGGTACAGGTGAGTTTAAACTCTTGTCTTGAAATATTGAAATTCATGGTTTCGATCGTTTATACGAGAGTAAGAATGATTTTGGAAGGGTGCTTGTATATAATTGATATGGCAGTTATATTAACTATGTTCTGTGTATTCTATTGAGAACGACATTTTGATTGAATTTTTTTCCAAAAAGAGTGTGGAAATGTGGAATTTTGTATTTTTTCAAGGTCAGTGTATACTTCATGAAATCAATTAACCTATGAATCATGCCTTATGTATTTGTGGAATCAGGGTTAAAGTATGCACCAGATTGCACCATTTAAATTGCAAAATTGTAAAAGCTCCCTACCGTGGAAGGGGGGACACCCCCCTTCCACACCATCCCCCCCTCGGGCGCTCCGCGCCCTCGGGCTTGGTCGCTTCGCTCCCTCGCAATGTCTCACTCCAAACTCTTTCCAAAGGTTGGCAGCCCTGCTATATCCGATTCTCGGGATCATTACCACATTCTATTTTCCTTCGACTTGAGCAAATTATTAAGTATACTACTATATACTCACATATCCCATTGCAATCAGGAGCTAATTCCAATGAAAAACAACTCGTTAGAATCAGAATATTACTACGAGTAGAGTCTAGTAGTAGAAGACACGAACTCTGCATTTAGCACTGTGTAGCTCGACCAGATCAGTGCAGTGTGTTGATCCTGTGGCCGATTTACAATCTACAGGGCACTGTGCCAGCGCGCGCTCTCTTCACTACATGAGCCCACGGACCAGCTACACACAAACAAGACACACACAACAAATTCTGTAATAAATGCAGTACACAACTCGCCCAGCAAAACAACTCGTACAGCTGTGCAATCAACAAGGCCCTGTGTGTCATATGATAACAAAGAATGCCCAGGGGACCGCTATTATAGGTGACTCAGTGATGTGCGGCTAGCCGAAAGCGACTCAAAAGTTTTGATTGTATAATCCTGGAGAGAATTATAGGCTTTGTACTGTCACCACCAACTACCGAAACCAAAATCAGAACAAAAGACAGATTTAAATAATACCAAGGCATAACATTATGGACTCGAAGATTAGGAGGGGAAGGGCGGAGGGCACAGATTTCGCGCATGTGGCGGGATTTGGACCATTTGGTCGAAACTAGAAAACTAGAAAAACTAGAAAATATATAAATAGGTGAGAGATACAAAATTAGATGGACATAACAAAGGATGTACTGTGCCCTTCGCCCTCTCCCAGGTGCGTTAGGCCATTTTGAGTGGGGGTGGGGTGCACAGAACTGGTGGGGTGTCGGGCCGACAGCCGACAACCGAATATATTTTACTTTGATAAGCAAGACAAGGGGGAAAATCATAAACAGATCACATTGGCTATAACCAGGGTAAACAAAAATAATATTCATCCGATTCTAAGGTTAGACGACACAGATTCCTAAATCATTCAAACACGAAAATAAAAAGTTTGTCTCTGTTTTCCACTTTCTGAGAAGGGCTTTTCAAAGATCCAAATCAAAAGACGGGTGTCGCGATTCGAAAACAACAACATGCAACTCCTTTATACTTCAGCCACGCCCCTGCGCACCGCTCTCTTTTTCTCTCTCTTCTCTCTTCTCTCTATTCTTTGCGGGAAAATGCTCAAACTATCAGTTTAATCAAGTTGTAACTTATAGAATGAGTTGATAATTATGTCCTTGCAGGGTGATTTAAAATTTAAAAAATCTGAATTTCATGTTGTATCGATAAAAACTAGTCACTCTCAACCTCAAAAATATAGAAATATTATTTGATTGAGTCTTCCTTTTTTTATATTCTTTGTTATTCCTCCTGAAATATTATTCAGCAAAGTAAGCTGTAGAGTCTTGAGACTGGTGCGCTGAGTCAGTACCCGAGTCTGTACTTTACCGAGTCCGGCAGTTTGGTTTCAATATTGACTTTTAATTAAGTCTGGAAAAGATAATTTGTGGTATAAGATAATGATCAATGACAGGCCGTAGACTGGCGGCCCGAGGGCAAATAAAACTGTTTTTAGATCTCAATTGAAAATGGTATAGATTGCGATTTGCGACATCACCATAATGATGTTGTCGGGTGCATGGATGCCATGCTATGTAGAGTATGCATGTTATGCCGACAATTTTTCCTTTGCGTTAGTCTGGACAAAACTGTCAAAGAACTTGGAGAGCCAAGCCAAATAATTGCTGTTTTACAAGTAACAAAAGAAATCTGTCGGTCACTATACAAAGACGACAAAGGGAGAAGATGAAAATCGGATAAGAAGTAATTGCGTCCGCAGAAGAACCCTAATTAAAATCGTATCTGCAGATAACCGGATGTTAATTACTACTTTTGTTGTCAATACGTTTTTATTACCAGTACTCTATAATTTAAAGTTAGATCTATGGTGTAATTAATGGGGATTTCCCCCTCGCCTTCGTGAAAATTACTTCCTGCAGATCAGTTTCATTTTTTGTTCTCCTGTCGTAAGATGACGTGCATTCTAGATAAATCATGTGATTAACTTTCCCTTAGCACTGCCAACGAAGTGGTCTCGTGACGTCCCTGTATAATTATTATGACGATGCATGAAGCCCAAGAGAAGATATCAAAATTATTTTAATAAACGAATCAATAATGCGCGCGGAAAGTAATAGTCTTTCTCAAAACCACCAAACTTCCCGTCCTTTGTTTTCGTCACCGATAAGATATGGAAGTAAGAAGGATGTCGGAGAGATGATCAGTTTGGAAACTGACAATGACCCGATTTACAACTGTGTTGTCCGGACTTTTTGTTTTTCTTATTCCGATTTCAGTCATCCCCTCCACTCACCCTTGACGTAACCCCTCCCCGGAAAGAAATTAGTTACATACCGATCCTCAAACAAACCAGGGAAAACATCGAAAAGTGAAAGGGCTCCTCTGCCGTAAGTGAACGTATTGAGTGATTTCCAAAAGTCCTATACGTATGACCGATAAAATCTACCGAGCATGATAAAATTTGCCATTTTTGGTAAACTTTTTAATAAAATTGTTTGAAGATATTCTTAATATTCTCAGTATTTTCTCGATTCATCAACACCGATCTTTTTTTTCCAAGCATATTTTATAGTATTTTAATTGGTCGAATATATTCAATTTGCTTTATGGTGTGTGCTGTGTGCTGTAAATATTATTCGGAAAATACATGTAGAAACAAAGACGAAATCGCAAAACTAAATAATACTTACATAATTATTATCAAAGGCAAATTTCGCAAACTGCAACTTGCTTGTCGCTCGCGTTCGGCGACAATGTCTGTGAAAACTCGGCTTATTGAAGAAAAAAAGTTTCGTTCCGAAGATCGTATTTGGAATGATCGTTAACAGTTTTTGTTTATTTCATGGAGACAATGAAAAACAAATCCTCCTCCCCCCCCCCCCCAAAAAAAAATATATATTTGAACGAAACAAAATAAAAAGTTAAGAAGTAAACAAACAAAAACATTCAAAAAGAAAACTTTAAACATTTTCGTTCCTGTCACTATGAACGAACAAAACCGACTAATTCGTACATGCATCTCCAGGAACCCACACTATAACGGATGGCTATCTATTTCCGTCGCATGCAGGAAAAGATCGCAGACTAAATATTTTTCAAAATAGTAGTTCCGAAATGTTTCACGTGTGGTTTTCGGTTCTTGATAAGCACACAGAAGATCGTGATTTTCTGATAGCACATTATTTATATGTACTTCTTGTTCGATGGTTAAAATTGAAGGTTTCAAAAATGGCGTCGTATTTTGCTACTGTCGTACCTGGGCATCGTTTGACGAATCCGTCATGAGTACAAGTTCAACGACATCCCGTTTGCGTGGTAATCGTATGTGTTGCGATGGGATCTCGGTGAACTTGTACTTGTGACGTTTTCGTGAAACACCGCCCTGGAAGATTAAATAAAGACAATCAAGGTATTGATTTTGTTAAAAGCTCATATCAAGCACTGCCGCCAGAGAGATGTCTTGATTTTAATTCCGTCCAATTCTCCCCACTGTTTATCGATTTGTTCTTAAGCCTATTTGACTTCTTGAGTGCACCATCATCCCTTCTGAGTTTGAAAAGGATAATGAGTGGTAGCGTCGGGGTGAATTAGGGGGGATGTGGTTTCTTTAGGGTTCATTAAAGAGGGTTTGTTTTCCGCGATTAGGTTCATGGTCTCCCTAACTGTTTTTTCTTTAGAAGTTAGAACAGGTGAAATGGGCCAGAAAGGCGGGATGGCTATTATTAGACAATCTGTTTAGCCTCGATGTCCGCTTTATGGATCCATGTTTATTGGAACAGCGTCTTTGAAAGGTCAAACGCGTATATTTAGTTGTGCTGACCATATGAAACTGATTTAAAAAGTATCATGTTCTGCCGATGATTGAAACCATTAACGATGTACATATTTTAAAACAAAAACTTAAGATTACGGCGGAAGAACAGCGATGAGGCTCTCGATGTTGGAAGGAACACTGTTGACAAAAAGACAAAAAACCGTGATAGAATGCATGCCCTGAATATCTCTTGATTTTGATCTCAAATTTTGTTTGGTGTACGAGAATAAGAATAACCACAGCATTGTTTTTTTTCTTCTCACTCTTATGCAAGGGCAAGAATTCTCATTCTAAATGACTTGATTTTGATAGCAATTGTTTTTTTTGGGTGTACGAGAATGATCCCAAATGTACATTGATTTTGTTCTTCAAATTTTACTCTCATATATATTGAAGGGCAATAAGGTGTAATTTTTTCAGTGATATTGATCGTACATGTATACATAGGTCCAATGTCAAAGGTTAAAGGTCAGCTGAGGACTACTATTCATGCAATAATCTATTGCAAAAGTTTAAATGAAGATGGTGAAACCTACAGCCCAAAACCTTTCCTCACTACAAAGTCAAAGACATTTTTTTGATAGCCTTCAATAGTTCAATTTTATTCCTTGTGTTACTTGTTTACTGTATACATTTCATGCATAGTTTTCAACAAAAGCTCTTCTTAACAACTGTCAAGCTTGTCAGAGGATTGACTGACATATCAAAAGCCAATGAATTAAAAATGGATTTTATCCATAAAGATGCCAGAATAGTATAGGTGAATTAAATGGTTGGTAACCAGGGGTTACATGCATCAATTGAGAAATATTAGTAAACAGGTCTATCGGTGTAACCATCCTTTGTGGATGGTCTGTCTGAGCTCTGACAGGTCATGGTCACAACCTCTTCAGACATGAGGTAAAAGGTCATCTTAGGACATTGGATCTGGAGGCATTGTTTTTTAACATGCACACAACTTTGCTTCCCCCATCTTAATTAAAATAAAATTGTGTTTCAGTATTCATTAAATGTTGATGATTTTATTAAAGGCTGCTGTCAATATTATTGTTTTGAGATTATGTCAGAGGTCATCTTAGGGTCAATTATTTTGAGATTATGTCAGAGGTCATCCTAGGGTCAATTTTGACATGATTTTTGTTATATTTTTAAATATGCATCATCATGATCAGATGGCTTACAATTTCTCAACAAAAATAAAATGGAATGCATTAAGTAGCATTTACTAATGTTGATGATTTTTTTAAAGGCTTCTTTCGATTGATGTGTTGCTTTGATATTTAAGTCAGGGGTCATTTAGGGGTCAATTATATTTACATGAGGTCATATTTTTTTTTTTTTTTACATGTACATAACTTGCTACCCCACCATTCAGAAATTAAATAAATAGATTACTAGCATTCACTGAAGGTTATATGTATGTCAGAGGTCATCTTATTGGGGTCATTATAAGCATACATTTGCACATAATTCTATCCATTTTTAACTTGGAACTTTGAAAAATTGATCCCTAGTTTAAAAGTAAAAATTCTTCTCATTAATTAAGAGTCATTTGGGTTTTTGATTTAAAAAAAAAAAAGATTGTATCTTCTTATGTTTTTTGTTTCTTGTACAGTGTTATGATTTGTTTCTGACTTGCAATGAAATAGCTTTCATAATTAACATGCAATATTGTGTCAGAGAGGAATATATTCATGAATGCTTCATTAATGATACAGACTACTCAGCTCTAACTAGCCTGTGCCTTTCATTTTATTTTCTCCTCACAGATCCATGTTTGTTTATCCAGAGGTTCGCTCACAAGCTAGAGTTTGATGAAAGGACAGACGTGGTGTGCGAGACAGCGTTAAGACTGGTATCTAGGATGAAACGAGACTGGATGCATACAGGCAGGAGACCATCTGGTTTATGTGGTGCAGGTACGTACTGTCTGGGAATTTTGTGACATTTTCTCTAACGATATTTACCTGGGCCTCACACTTATTTTTTTGGAAGGGGGTATGGATAGAAATTGTTAGTCTGTATTCAGGAGCTCTATCTGAAAATTAAAATAATAATTGGGATGCAGACTTACAGTTTGGTCATTCAGGTGGCCCATTACTGTCGAGCCCTGCATATAATTATGTATATTGTAAAATTGTAAAGCACATTGAAATGTCAACAGACATGAAATGCGCTATAAAAGAACAAATTATTATTATTATTATTATTCACTGTGGTAACTATTGATCTGAATTTCATCCCTCAACCTAACCCTAACTCTAGACCTAACCTAAAAAATATGATTGCAACTTAAGTATGAAGAATATGTTCATCACCAAATAGTCACATGTACTCTTTCTGTATGCAAGTGAAAAACATGTTTTAAAAATACCATATTATTTTACGTTTCACAAAATTATTTACTGTTCAGATGCTAGTTGTTACACCTTTTCCTTTAAATTTTCATGTGTTAATCCATGTATTTCTGCTGCTTACAGCTTTGCTTGTCGCTGCCAGGATGCACAATTTCAGCAGGACCCAGAAAGATGTCATCAAGGTGGTCAAAGTGTGCGATGCTACTCTCAGGAAAAGGTGAACTTAGGAAAGAAAAAACATTATTTTAAAGAAAAAAATAATTGATGAATTGATATGTCAAGACAAAATTTTCTTGGTTTTGGGGAAACAAACTTGGCATCATACAGTTACTGTTATTTATGTTGATCCCTGGATGATTTCGGCAGATTTCTTATGTTTGTTGGGTCAAAGTTTGAAGATAATTTAATGGATATTTACATGGTCTATTATTATTTGGATCACACAACCTTTGTTCATGCATTTTGAAACCTTTGCATTGATGGTATGAAGCATATATACCCAATCTGATAAAATTGTAAGATTATGGATAGGAAATGTCATTCTTACTAACATAACTTTGATATAAAACATGTCTTTTGTAAAGATAGACCTTTCTAAAACTTTATTTCCATGGATTTTATCACAATGCCAAGTTTTAACAAACTTGCTGTAGTCTTTCCTGTAATCATCTGTATAACACAAAGAATGTGTTTTCCATTTGAAAAAAAATATTTTCACTATTTATTAACTACCCGGTACTGTAACCATCGCTAAAGATGGAGATAGTGACAGTATTCAGTGCTTGGTATCATCATGAGAAAGTGCTTTGTAAATCCAAATATTTTCATATTAAAAAAATTCTTGTTTTTTGCCCAGGTTATCTGAATTTGAGGAGACACCGTCTGGCAAGCTGACCATCGATGAGTTTCACAAGATAGACCTGGAGGAAGAGCAGGACCCACCATCGTTTACTCGGGGAAGGAGAACTGCAAAACTTGCACAGGTATCATCACATGTACAATAGTTGTGTAATAACTGATAACAATTGTAAATATGTTTTTTTGTTTGTTATCTCATACCCTAGTTGGATTTTTCAGAGTCAGTCAACATTATCATATCTTATATACCCAGGGACTCAGGGAGTGTTTGCTTTCAAGTGCTATAAATAGTTTGCACTGTTTGCCTGATCGATAACATTTGATAATTCTAGGAAATCCCTCGGATATTGAAGTATTTGTACAAACAATTGTAAATAATGGGGTCCATAATGATATGAACCTTCCATAATGTTTCATATTGGAATACATATTGAGGAAATGCTTGTATAACATTGATACATGATTTTTGTTGTTGTAGGCATGATCATTGTGTCGCTAAACTAGTTAAAATCAACTAGTAGAAATATAAACTTTTATATTAGTAATTTGCTTTGACCAGTTAACATGTCCTTTACCTATAAAAGATACAATCAGCAATGTCTATCTCCTCCTTATATTCATTATCAATGTCACTGGCCAAATATGAAAATTATGTTCAAGAAACATTTTAATCCTGTTAGTCGTTACTTCTGTATATTCAAGAACATTTTAGCATTATGTTTAACAATTAATATTTAACAATTTATGTTTTGTCTTGATTTTCTGATACTGTCCTCAGTTGGAAGAGCTGAGCAAGAAACAGGTGCGAGAGTTAGAAGGAGAGATCGCTACTATACAGAATGAGATTGAGAGTGCGCTTCATAAAAAAGTACCAGGTAAGTTATTCTTTTCAGTAACATATGTTAACTACCCAGTAATCCTTTTTTTTATTTTAAGCATAGTACCATCACCTCCTGTTTTTGCTTCAAATTATCTGAAAGACAATGGGATCATTTAGCTGACAATTTAAGCGCATTACATCCTAGATATAGAGGTTCTGCCTCTATGCAATGAACCTATGATTAATATAAAAAAATGCTTATTGTGTTCTTGGCTTGTCTTCTGTCACTACTACATTTCGCTTGTCACAATAAGATAATCAATTAATTCATTGTTACTAATTATTCAAAAGTAGTTTGTCATAACATGCCCAGGTAGATTTTTTAGTATTGACACTGAAATCTCATAAGAATATTTAAAGTTTTATGCAAAATACACATTTCTGAATATACAGTCTCTGTGTTGTTTTACAGTATCAATTTGAGGAATATGGGTTTACTCTTCGGCCATTGAAATACTAAACTATTCTTTGAAATTTGTCAGCTGTGTGACATGTCTAAACTTTTAAGGCAATTTTTGTGTCACATGAGCTTATCAACCTGGATATCATCACTTCATTCTGAAGGACTTTCTGTATGACAGTAGAAAGTGAAAGTGATTAATACACCTTGATTTCAGGAAAATTTGAACAGGAAGGAACAGCTTAACCTTTTGTTATTTCTATTGTTTGTGCAGTTACATTCAAATATTGCAGTAAGATCAATGCCTGGCTAAGTAATAAAAGCTTGTAGGAAGTAAAATCTGCAGAATTCCCAGGATTTATTCTCTGTAATGGTAAATTTGAACCCAATCATGCTTTATAATTTTATCCTACCCATTAATTGTTCTCTTTCTCTTGCAAAAGAGTCATGTGAGCATTACACTTGTCATATAAATAGAAGTTCACATGTATTAATGATATAGAAAGGTCATTATTTTGGCCCAATTTCTTGATGAAAACTGAAAGATCAGTTTGAAGAGTTTTCTACAGTTTGAGTAGTGCAAACAGCCAAATTTGTAGATGACTTCAATTTGGAGAGGAATGTTTGCAACCACCTAATTACAAGCAAAGTAGCTGCAGTTTGATATGATGATGATGAAGATAATAAGTAAAATGACTTTTGATTATACTTGTGATTTTATCAAACATACAAATTTCAGTTTCACATTCTATTTCATGTTCTCTATTATAAGTGAGAGATTGTATTGCAAACTACAGATTTGAAAATTTGAATAAGCATGCCAATTATTCTTTTTAATCATACATGTACCAAAAATGGTTGAAGAATGATTGATATATCAATAGAATAGCAGTTCTGCTGAAGTGTTAAAAAAACAATCTTAAGAAATATCTGTTTAATTTAGCTTATAATTGGTTACCATAACTTTTCATGTCTGTACCTTTCCTATCGCACTTTGTATGAATGTATCATGTATGTATTTCATCTTTTGCACAAGCTGCGCCTTGAGCGTTTGACTGTCAAGTGGATTTGGCGCCTTATAAATCATATGTATTATTATTATTATTATGTTAAGAGCTTTCTCATGTTGTAGTACAGGCAGCAATATCGCAGATTCCCTGTACATTCCACAAAATTTATTCTGACTTGCTCTCTTGTTTCCAGATGCAGCAGCAGCAGCGTTAGGAAGTGTACCGGAAGAAGAAGACGATAGCAATGCCGACAGTGCTGAACCCAGCAAAGAAAACATAGAACTTCTCAAACGCTTGGAAGGCGACAGTGTTAAAACTCTAATCGAGAACGAAGTCAATCCACATAAACAGTTGCAAAAAGTTGAAGAAACTGGTGAAAATGCGGACTCAGCAACAAAGAGTAGCGTGAATGCTGATACGGAAGGGGGAGGAGATGGACGAGAAGGAGAGGAGAAAGGAGGGGGAGATGGGGAAAGTGGAGTGGGAGAAGGAGAGAAAGGAGGGGAGGATGGGGCAAGTGGAGTGGCAGGAGGAGGAGGAGGAGACGCCACATCGACAGAGAAAACACTGCCCTCAGGAGATGTTATTGATACGTTGCTTGGATCTGCAGTATGGAGCGATGAAGACAAGGGACTGGGGCCGTCACCATTATCCTTGGGATTTGAAAGCATCATCAAAGAGGCTGCTATTTCAGAAGAAAAAAGTAAGTTTTGTTATCTTCCAAAATTTGTATTGCTAATGGCTCTTTCCAAGGGATATTCATATATTCTGAAAATGAAAGCTGGATTCCTTCAAGTTGTCAACTCTTTAAGAAAATATGAGATTGAACATATTACATCAGATTGCCATGGCTGAATGGTTACAAATTAAAGATACCAAAATCGATTCTTTTTTCATATTTATGTTTACTTTTCAAGTGTTTCCCTTTTATTCAATTTAGTTCTTTTGCTTTTACTTAAAGTGTGACAAACTTTCATAGCATCTTCTATCATTTTTAATTGGTTCTTTCTTCAGAATAATGACACCACCTTTTGAATATTTAACGTTTGTTTTCTACATACAATTATTAGCGCTTCATGAGTATGTCTCTATTTTTCATGTTCTTCATTTTTAAGGTCCTGATAGTGATGATGGAGAGTTGGATTTAACAGGCATAGATGAAAAGGAGATGGAATTGGTAAGTTTATTCTGTAATTTTGTTCTATTATTGACTAATTTGACCCCGTATTTACTTGGTATGTGTTTTTTCTTTTTTCTTTATGGGCCATTCTCACAAGCATTTTGCCTTTCTACTGGTCTGTACCATATTCGATATGTATCATGTATTAATATTTATTTTTATGGTTATGGTTAAATAAAATATCTTGAATCTTGTATATCATTTCCTGTGGTAAATTTCTTGCTAAGTGAGCCCGAGTATACTCCCATTCTACCCATTATTTGAGCAATGGTCAAAGTGAAACTAGCTCTAATTAGTGAAGTGCATGTTTTGGTATGAATTACACAGTCATGATGCTTTCAAGAGGTATATATATATCTCTTGTGTTAATTGCAAATGAGTTTTCAAGTATCTCTCATTAATTTTTTGATGACATAGCTTTAAAAAAAATAGCTGCAGCTGTACTTGTACAGTACTTTACACAAAATAGTAACTCTTTCTGATAAATTATAGCAATTAAAAACAAATATATAATCTATACTTCATGATGTCTTAAATAAAATAAGCTGTTAATTATGCTTGACTCAAAGTAGTAAGGTGTCCAGCAAGATGATATACTTCATGACCATCTATGACACAATCATAACAGAAAAGACTACATGTGGGACTTCCTTCAGGACAGTCAGCCTCATTTACGCAATTTCCATTTACTCTACCATAAAGTCAATAATAAAATGCTACATTTATTATACCATCTCTTTAGTAATAATGATATAAAGTTGTTAATTTAGTAATGACTTTCCTTTATATTCTGTACCTAACAGTTTATTTTGAGTGAAAAAGAAGTGATGATAAAAACCACTCTATGGATGAAGGAGAACGGAGAGTACATGAAGCTTATGGAAGGTAAGTTTGGGATTCTCTACCGTAAATATCTTTGACACGAGACAGAACAAAATTGTATTAAGCCTCATTCAGATAAGACACTACATGGCAGCATTTTTTTGGTGTATTTTGGGGCTTTTCATTTCTGTGTCATATAGCACAGAGCTCAGTGAATATGCATAGGATCTTTGTTGCATGCATTTACACATATATTTTTTTAACACAGCAGTTGACTGCTTCATATTACTGAACATGCCTTTAGAAGTTGCCAGGGAAATCTTCATACAAAATTTGTAGAATTTAATAATTTCCTAGATTTTCCTTTGAAAAGGTTTTTTTGTTTTTTGGATGGTTTAGAAGTTTCATATTTCTTTGTGCATGTATGTGCAGATTACTGAATGTTGAGATGTACTGAATGTATATATCAAATGTAAAATTACTTCTATCAAGCCCATGTGGAGAATGAATAAAGTCATATGTAGGCAGATTATTAGATATTCTTATTTTAAACTTTCATTGGTTATTTCTAACTTTCATTGGTGTTAAGGGGAAGAGGCAGTAGGGCTAAGGTTATCTAAGAAGGATCACAAGTTGACCTTTACAGATCAGAGATATAAGATGAAAACATGAAAGTTAGAGCAAATAATTTTGTTGGAGAGGCTTGTGAATTCATCTTTCCCTTTTCTTTACATCTGTTATATCCAGTTTTTCTTTGATTTAATCATTTTCAGAAAAGGAGCTGAGAGTACGAAAAGAAAGAGAACTGCTTGGATTGAAACCAGACCAACCAAAGAAGGTGATTTTATCATTTCCTTTTTAATAAAATTAAAAATGAAAGATGGAGTAAAGTTCTGTGGAAAAAGTTGAGGCGTAAAACTAAGGCATATGTGATTCATATAAGTATACACATTGCTCTTCAGAAAATAACGTCTCTTGAATCTTGATATACTTTATTTCATAACAGAAGCGGAAAAACAACAAGAAGCCCCCGATCCAGGCCAACACTGCTGGCGAGGCCATCGAGAAACTCCTGGTTGAGAAGAAGATATCCAGCAAGATCAATTACGATGTTTTACGAGATCTCACCCAGCCCAGCCCATCCCACAAACCCAGCCAACCCTCGCAACCAGCAGAGACCCCGCCCCCAGTCAACCTCGGTACCCCATTCAGGGCGGGAGGTGTCAGCCAGGGTGCCCAGTTGACGAGGGCCGGGAGTCTGGGCGGAGTGAAGCGACTCAGGCAGGGCATAACTCCAACGAGACCAACAGTCAGAGAGGTTTTTAAACCTATGTTAATTCTCAGAAGTCTTAAAGCAAACATATATCTCTCTTTCTATTTGTAATAGAGAGGTTTCCACATAAAGAAGTTTCCATTAAAAATGTTGATTAACATTTTCAGAAAAAAAATCAAAATGGTTTAACTTGTATATAAATCTGTCTTTGATGCTATAAGAAAGCTCATATTACAAAGTTATAAACAAAACATTTTACCTGTGAGTGAATTGAAAATTGAAAATTGATTTATTTTTTTTTCCTCTTTTTTTTTCTTCTTCTTTTCTCTTTCTTTCCTTTACATGTACTGTACAATGACCCTCTTTATCTGTGTCTTTCATTCAGGGACCTGCTCAGAAGACAGCAAAATTAGAGCCCAAAGAAGAGAAAAACGCCAACCCCTTCACTATGCCGCAGCCTAAAGCCCCCGATGACATAGTGGTAGAGTCCGGTCCTGTACAGTACGATGCAGAGGATGGACCCCACCATGAAGAGGAAGGGGAGGATGAGTATTATGATGAGGAGGATGATCATCTTCAGAGTGCTGCTCAGTTGATGGGACATAGAGGTAGGTTGAGAGAATCCATGGTACAGTTTTGATTTTTACGAAGAAACAATTAAGCCCTAATTCAATTTGCCAATTCACTATTAAAAATAAAGGTGAGTTCTGGTCATCCGATTGCATTGTGAAAGAAAAGGTGTGGAATGGATCAGAAAAAGTTGATCATGTAGCATGTAAGTATTGGTGTGTACTGCAAAGTTCTGGAGTCATCAAAATCATGATAAATTTGGCCCAGTCTTGGTAAAGTAACAAGCACTGTACACAGAAAGATTTATATGGGCCTACACAAATGGTGTCGGAGCTACTAACCTTGATTTCCTAATCTTTCAATGCTCATTACTCAGCCAGTATACATTTTCTACCAAAATTGTTTGGCAAATGACATTTATTTGTAATCTTGAACATTCAGTGTAATTTTTGTTTGATTCTGTGAGAATTAATTTTCTTTTTTTTACCAGAACTCACCTTTATCTTTAAATGCTGTCAATATGCTTCTTCCTTGAATAACTTTCATTTTTTAAAGTTTTTGTCCAATAATCAGATTGAATTTGGTGTAGATGAGTTGCTGCTCTTGTTTCAGCTGTAATTATTTGTTAAGACAAAATCAGGAAATTATTTTGGTAAAGCAAAAGTGTAGAGAAGGTTCTTGTATTGCACAAAATGAAGACCCTAATTTAGTGTCAAAGAACATTGGCATAAAAAGCAGCCAATATCAACATTGTTTCCTCATTCATTTA
Source organism: Strongylocentrotus droebachiensis (assembly GCA_035222895.1). Taxonomy (NCBI): domain Eukaryota; kingdom Metazoa; phylum Echinodermata; class Echinoidea; order Camarodonta; family Strongylocentrotidae; genus Strongylocentrotus; species Strongylocentrotus droebachiensis. Next base: position 108,327 of record JAVYIG010005190.1, read on the forward strand.
ACATTGATTTCCTTTTCTTCCCTCTCCCATACAATACCTACAGGTGATGATGATTATCAAGATAACTATGAAATGGACGACTTGGAGTAGGAACCAGAGAGAAACCTACAAATTCTTTGACATACCTCTGATATCTTGACACATTTCCAATGCTAGATGCGAAAGAAATTATCAACTTTGTAGAGTTGGGGAGAGAAAAAAATCGACATAAACACCTTGCATTGTCTGTGATTTGATGTATTCTTAGAGAAACTATATTGAATGATTACTCATGATGGACAAATGTTATCAGATATGTATTGATCTTGCTGTGCTACAATAAAATGTCCTCCTTATTAAATGACATCGCCACTCTGTTCGAGAGACTCCATTCACTATGAACATGACTGACAAAGAAAGCGGATAAAATATACAGTTCCTCAGGTAGACAAAGGAACATCCCTTCACTGCTATTATGTAAAAATGTGTAGAACAGGTGTCACATGCATATTCACTTTTTACATAATAGCAGTGAAGGGATGTTCCTTTGTCTACCTGAGGAACTGTATATTTTGTCCGCTTTCTTTGTCCGTCATATTCATAGTGTTTGTAATGATGACTTGCCACATTAACATTAACAATTGGTTCACTGTAGACTGGTAATAAATACTCATCTTATTTCACTGACAATAAAAGGATATTTGTTCACCCCTTCCTGATATGTGTTTTTATAGAATTTATAAAATTGACAATGTTTTTTTACCATTATTTAAACCAATGGGTAAGAATAATTTATATATTTTGATTGTCTTCTATGCACAGTATCATCATTTGGCAAGAACCCAAAGACAGTATATATATTTCTATAACAATAATTAACAAAAATGTTGATATACATGCTTTGCCAAATATTAGGGCTATATTTCTGTCCTCATGGAATGAAAACTATTTGAATGAAACAAACGATACCTCAAGATATTGATAGTGTAAGAATTACATCTTTTAATTTTCATTGGCTCTCCAGAATGAAATAGACATGAATAAAAAATATGTACATTACATTTTTCTTGTATACATACAAACTATTGAACTGAATGTAGAGCAATCAATTTGGCAACAAACGCATTGAAATAATCACCTCTAGGAATTGAATTGAATAACTAGATCAATTATCTCTGAGCAATTGAAATTGAGATGAATTCTTGCATTAACATCTTTCAATTCACAATATACAAGTTCTGTTGAGGCAGAACAATTATAAAGAGATATTTACCAGGTAACATTGGTATAAATTGTCTGCTGAGAGCCAGAAAGGCATTATCTCATATACTTAAACTCAGAATCAATGTTTTTGCTCTCACCAGACATTTGTCGTTTCATTTCCTCATGTCCTCTACTTTTCTGAGACAGTTGATATTGTATTATGAAAGATTATTTGATTTAAATTCCTACAGAAAAAAAAGACTTTAATGCCAATTTGGCTATTATTAAACAATAAAAAGAAGCATTTGCTTCTCCCAGTACTCGACAGATGTCTAGAATATTTATTTGGTGTTATCAGAAATCTTTACAAAACTAAAGAAAAATGAGGAAAATTCAAATGTTCCCATTATTTTTAGTAATATGTTTAAGCTTCCCAAGGAGTAGAGTTGATGTAAAACATGTTTAATAATTATGCAAATGAACAGCACAGAGAGCTATGTTTAAATTTTGAATTTCAATATGGCAGTCGTTTTCTTTCTTTACCAGGTAATGTAACGTTGAAGTGAAAGCGTATAATCATAATATTAAAACGGTGCTCATAGAGCGCTTTCCACGAAAGTCTTTAAGTGCTAGCTATGAAATTAAGAATGTTACCCAATTGGAGCTTTATCAACAAATACAATTGTTACTTTGAATATAAATAAGGACATTTCATATATTCTGAAATATTTAATTTGAAAGAAATACGTGAGCAAATAATTCAACTTGGAGAAGAAGTTCCTCATTTAATCATGAATGCTGGAGATGAAAAAATGTATGCATCATATACAACAATAAAGTTTTCATAATCTCACCATAAGCCCATTCATATTTGTGATGCAGGGTATTTATCTTCACCTAATACTTTGTACATATGTATATTATGTAAATGAGATATTTGTGGAGTTATGTTTGAAAATGCAAAATAAAAAGGAAAACTTGTAAATGAACATTGTGTTACTTGTGATCATTGTATAGAGATTCACATACGGTACTACCATAATGCACTACAAAACTTGTGACAACAGTCATTATCTTCACCTCCTGTTTTGTACATATGTATATTATGTAAATCAGATATTTGTTAGTCCAAAATCTTTGCTATTTCTTATTTTAGCTACAACTAAAAGCATTGAAATAGTATCCAGTATGTACTACTAAATCAAATGCATTGGAGGTTTTAAAGACCTTCTATACTAGTTTGGCCAGGAAGGAAACCACCCAACGGGGTCAACGACGGGTGGCTATCTCATCAACTCGGCTCTCAATTAAAATAAGAAAAAGAGGATCATGGGGGACCACGGGCACCGCAAAGGCATTGTTTTCTATATAGAGGGAGCAAGTAGCTACAAGTAGTACAGTGGGGCTTTAAAGAAGTTGTTCCAATGCCTGTGAACAGAACTAATGTAGTTTTGTGCTACAATAAAACATCTTGACTTTGGCTTTGAGTACTAGAATAAGAGCTTTACATTTGTTTTTTGTACCTAAGGCACCAAAGCATTTCAAAGTATCGGTAAGCAATTTGCATTTAAATGAAAATTGACAAATACATTGCTTTTCAACCCGAAAGAGTGACTTCTCCTTTTCGCATAAATACACCCAATTAAGTCTTGATACTGACATCAAGTACAAAGCTGTATGCCGCTTGTATTATATTCATACATGATAATTTTGCTCATGTTCTTGGTAAACTACTGCTGTCCTTACATATGGCTTTTACCTCTTCGCAGTATTGCGATTAATGTGTATTATAATTTATCTTGGGACTAATGCTTTTTGTTTCAGCTGCTTATTGAAGTAAAAAAAAAAATTCTCTCTCTCATTTCTGCTCCTCTGGTTATAATCTCTGCCTCCAATTTATTTTCAATAAATTGAATTTCATGCGTTCTACTGCAAAATGTACACCCTAAGGCATGAACTTATTAACATCAACTATTCAACTGCATTTCAGTGCTATTGGCTTCATTGCACACACAAATAGTCTCTATTCAGTTTACCATTCCTTCCTTGCATAAATTTACCCAGGAAATATGATAATATTGTTTACCCAGGGAAACCTCATCAGCATCAATGCTGTTCTTCCTGAGGGCCCTGTCTATGACTTCATCATTTTCAATTTCCCAGCTTGCTCTCCCTCTCTAAATCCTTCCATCCCATTACTTTCCTTTAGCCTTTCATCCCACTCATCTCTCTTATCGTTCCTCTCTTTATTTGCTGATGTAATCTCCATCATCTTTACAATGGCTAGACTCCATCTTTACAGAAATAATCAGTTCCTATCACTTTCCTTAAGAATGCAAGTATCATCATTCTTGAGTCATCTCTCTACATGATGAAAAGTATTACAACCATTACCCTTCCTTCAACCTTTCATCCTTATCCACCATTAAAAGTATGTAAGTTAAAGTTGAACCTTATCATTCGTCTCCTTATCTGTCGATTTAATCTCATCATCTTTACAATGGCTTGATTCCATCTTCACAAAAATACTTCATTACAATCCCTTTCTTTGAGGATGCTCGTATCATTGCTTGCTCCTAGGCAAGATGAGAAATCTTACAATCATTGCCTCTCATTAGCCTGTCGTCTGTTTTCTATTGCTAAAAGTACTGACAATAAAGATAAACCTTATCGTTCCTCTCCTTATCTGTCGATCTGATCTCTTCATCTTGGCTTGAAACCATCGTGACAGAAATAATCGATTCCTATTCATTTCCTTGAGGATGGTTGTATCACCACGCTTCCCTTGACAAGACGACAAGTCTTACTTTCTTCCTCTTTCCTTCTGTTAATCCTCCCTCTGTCTCCTCTTCTATAACACGACTCTCTGCTTCTTGATGTGATCTAACACCATCTCCTTGGAGAGCTTGCTGGGGTCCTGCCTCATCTCTTGCTGGTCGTGAACTTTGACCCCTTCCTCCCAGGCCCACAGCAACCGATGGGTTCGACATGCTCTGAAAATAATAATAAAATAATGGGTATTCCAAATACAATATATTGGTCTTGAAATGTGACTCCTTTTGACCAGGCCCAAAGAAACCAATGAATTTGATGCACTCTTAAAGCCTGTCTGCACTACTTCTATCTACTTCCGCCCTCTACATAGCAAACAATGCCTAATTGGTGCCTGTTGGTCCCCCATGATCCCCTTTTTCTTATGTTAATCGAGAGCTTATTTGATGAGATAACCACCTATCAGTGACCTTTTTTTTTCTTCTTCAATTCATAGTTTTGATGAGACTTTACTCCTCAGGGGCGGATCTAGCTTTTTGCTAAGGGGGGGGGTTTGACCAAAATAATGACGATGCGACGATGCGGAGCATCGTCCGCGAGCCGCGAAGCGGCGAGCCGATTTTTTTGTGGGTGTTTATTTGAACCCCGTAAGTGATGTTTTCCTGGCATCTATTAACACAATGGAGACCATAAAAAGCAGTGCATGATAACGTCTTTTTAAATCAAGTAACAGTTAAATAAAATAATGACGATGCGGAGCATCGTCCACGAGCCGCAAAGCGGCGAGCCGATTTTTTTTGGGGTGTCTATTTGAACCCCGTAAGTGATGTTTTCCTGGCATCTATTAACACAATGGAGACCATAAAAAGCAGTGCATGATAACGTCTTTTTAAATCAAGTAACAGTTAAATACACAGTTATATCCAGAGTTATCATGTGTTTGGTTAAGTTACCAGATGAGTTGAATATCTTCTCACAATATTTGCACTTGAAAGGGTTTCTCTCCAGCGTGCGTTCTTTTTTCTTTTTTTTTCTTTTTTTTTTTCTCTTTTTTTTCCCTTTTTTTTTTTTTTTTTTTTTTTTTTGGGCCGCCCAAGGGGGGGGTTTAAACCCCCTAAACCCCCCCCGTAGATCCGCGCCTGCTCCTACTCATACTTCTGGAGCAGAAGAACGTGTGGTCAGTAAAAATAAAAATATTTTGGCCACAACCATGAAATTCACAGGTGTGAACATTAAAACAATCCCATTATTAAAATGATAATCATAACAAAATTCATGCAAATGATATGACAATTACAATCTTTTGAAAATACTGCCACATGGTGATGATAATAATGGAAACACAGAATAAAGCAGATTCCAGTTGTTACAATAACAATTTTTTTTAAATGGAGCAAAAAGAACTCACTTGAATGAGGCGATGCTCTCTGGGGGATACTCAAACACCGAGTTGCGATTGCTCATGTTGAAGAAATACAACCTCTTCTGAGTCCTACTCCATTGCACTGTCCATGGATCTACATACGATAAACATGGTGATTATCATTATGTAACAAAACCAGCATCAATGCATCAATGAGAGTACAAGTAATTTGATTGAAGAGACTTTCAAGAAATCAACTCGGGGGCAATTTCAATACGGTACACTATTGTATTGCCTATGGAGATTATGTTCAGATTATGTAGAATGTCTTATATTAGTGATGTTTGGACATATCAAGATGTAATGCACAAGGCCACTGAATTTGATGTACATTATTTGATTTTGATAAGTCTTTGCATCACATTGAATATGATTATGTACTGGGAGCCCCCCCCCCCCCCCCCCCCACCAACAAAAAAAATAGAGAAAGGAAAAAACAACATATTCAGCATTGCAAGTTAGTTACATATTATGCAAACAAATAGTTGCTGATTTTTTATAAAGATGAAACTTTGAGGAGGCAAAATGCCTTGAACCGTAGTCTCATAATTGGGAGGTCCCAGATTTGAAACCAATTTGATGAGCTAGTGCCTTTTGGTAAGGCATTAATCGTTAATTACCAATTCCCTTCAATAATTTTTATTAAAAAATAAATATCCCCCTGGTTGCTTATCTACAAGCATATACTTGCTTTCTTAGCAGTTGGATAGACTTTCACACACACACACACACACACACACCAACAACAAAAAACTCACCAGATCACAAATTTGTCATGCTTTGTTTCCCAGTGAGTATAGTTCTAGCTATATATGCGAGTGTCTTACCGTTGCATGTCTTGATGAAGAAGATTCCCTGTGGCATGTAATGTCTGCCATTATCCGTCCTGTAACACAGTCTTCTTTGCCTTCCTCCACCCTTCACCACTAACATCACCAGTCTGCAGGACAATCACAAGGGCACCAAATCAACAAATTGGTTTCATTTTCATCTAACATGCGGTCCTAATAGAGTTGAACTCCTAGTAATCTTGATCACAGTTTTGTGTCAATGTTGGGCAACTATTCCCCTAGTATACCTGTATAATAGAGAGTGGATGTGTGCACTCATAAAAAGAGTTGGCTAAAACACATTAAATCAAATGCCTTTATAAAAATCAAGGAAAACAACTACTAAAGTGATAGGCATTCTCTGATTTAAGTAATGAATACGTCTTTGTGGATTATAGCCAAGCAAATGGCAAATTGATTAAGCATGAATCTCTCAACTCTTGTGGATCAATGAAACTTTATTACATAACAAACAAGGGACAGCCATGTCGTGATAGATCATGAGGGCCCCCGTCTTACAAAGACTTACGATTGATCCAAATCAATCGCAACTTTGTAGTCTCCTATTTCTTATGTACATAGTTGCGATTGATATCAATTTGTAAGACGGGGCCCTGATATCATAAAAAGCAAAAACTTGTACATAGTCTTTTATCATTTCAATTTCCTTATTACAAAAAAAAAGAAATTAAAGTGGCATAACGGAGGAAGAAGTGTGCTAAGAGGGTAAAATAATCTCAGCCTAGTGATCTCACCCATCGTATTACTCACCTATCCATTATCTCTGAGACATCCTGACATCTGAAGACCTCTTTGACCCTCAGTGGTGTCAGGTCAGATCTCGTAGGTCGATTCACTGCTTTGACAAACAAACTAATCCTTTGGACTCTGCAAGTATATATGAAGAATTCCAATTAAACCACTGTTGACAAGTTCACTGGGACTTAGTAGATTATTCACATCATTCGATACACACATCAGAGTAGAATATATGCTCCTCCATTCTGTATATTTGTTCTGGGGTGCTTGTTTTCAAGAAATTGTGTTAAGTTATTATTTTTGGAAACTATGCATACACATATAAATGGTAAAGCTAAAAAGTGTCATTATTTGGCCTATTAAGGTATAAATTCAGTCAATAGATCATCTGAAAAAGCCCATTAATTTTAAAGATGACTGATAGGTAGTTTGCAGAGCTTTTTGTTTGATCAGTCCACAAACTGATAACAAGAAAATAATTAGTGTTTCTAATTCATTAAGTCTAGAATAGCAAAGAAGCTGCACTAAATATCACAAGGGGAAATGCTATCACAGAGAAATTAACCTAGTCATTTAAACTTTTTTCGAATTTTGACAACTTTTGCAACTTCCAATTTTCTGAAGGTTAAAGATTTAAAACATTTCACTCTGCAAATCTCATTCAATAATGTTGTTTTACATGGCAAGATTTTTCTATCATTAATTCTAGCGACCCTTTGCAGAGTTCGGCATTGACTGCTATACATGTACTTACCTCTCTGAGTACGGTAATGAATGCACATCTTGACCTGCTAACCACATAGCGTCTATGATATGAGCTGTTAACATTCTCCTCTGACCTGAGCCCTATACAAATTCAAAACATGACAGGTAGACGTAGTCAAATGGTGTGTGAACACTTCATTCATAGGAGATTGGATTCTGGGAGATATGATATAAACCACATAGCGTCTATGATATTAGCTGTTTACATTCTTCTCCGACCTGGGGAGGTTTCACAAAGACTAAGATCGACTTTAAGTTGGACTTAACTATGGCAGGCCATTCATGCCACTGTTTGCTCTCACCATTTACTGGCATTGGTCTCTCGAGGGACGTACAAATCATGGTCACACATCTACAGAATTTACAGATTGTAAAAAGATTTCCAAGCATAATATTGCATCCTCATACCTAGAATCACGTAACAATCTCACTCCACTATTTAAGTCTTTACTCAGAGCCACAAATATGTGTGGCTTCCTTATGTAAGTGGGACACCAAAAATGTCACAAATTTATGGAATTACCTGTATACAAGTCGAGGGGGGGGGGGTGCTGCAAGGATGTGGAACCAATATTTCCCAAATTACAAGAAACATACTTATATGCATGGCATGTATCAATGTACTTCAGACATTTCAAATTTACAAAATAAATATACCTCCATGGCATATCTTTGTAATATAATCTAACTGATGCATGTGTCTCATATCAACAACTTTGGAAGCAGGAAAATTCAATCAGTAATTCAACAATTACAGGTATGAGCAATTTCAGTGCTTATTGTAAATTAAAGCGTAATTTGTTTCGCAATTTAAAAATTGTTGTTGTCCTCACCTCTCCTTTGAGTTCCTCAAGAAGTTCTGCTTCAAACAGTGTGTCTCCCGGAAGCCGTAGCTTACACTTCTCTAGCTTCCTCCACCTAGGGGGTTGGTGCTTCCCATCCCAGAAGAATACATTAGATCTCTGGAAGAATATGATGGGGTAGATTAAAAGGTAGAAATACTTGACAGGATTGGTGTAACTTTCTCCTTCGTGGTAGTTGGTTTTTGCAATCCCAAAAGAACACATAAGATATGTATAAGAAAATAATGGGTTAGATTTTTTTTTCGTAAAGTAAAAATGTTGATAGGAATGATGCTGTTTAGGTTCCTTAGCGTTGGGGATAGTTCCTCTCATCCCAGAAAAATACATAAGCATAAGATCTCTACAAAAACAAAGATATGGTACATGCATTTAATGAATTTTCTGCCATTACAGTTGTGGTTTAAATCTGTTGGTTTCCTCCATTGGGATAAAGGGGGCAGTATTGGGGGGGGGGGGGGGGGGCTATTCAGACACTTCTCATCTCAGAAAGAAATTTTAGGATCTCCACATGAACAAAAGGTGATATGCGAAAAGTCTCTATCAGAAACTTTTTGTAAAATTGCAACCGAGAGTGAGAGTGTAAAACCAATTACAGTCAATTTATTGGTGGATACAAAGTAGGATGTCTACTTTCCAAAGCTTTAATGTATATATATATATATATATATATTATATATATATATTTTTTTTTTTTTTTTTTTTTTTTTGGGGGGGGGGGAAGAGTAATGAAAGTATTCATGAATGTATTTTATATATTAAAGTACAACCTGTGAACCTAGTATAGAATGATCCAATATATATCCCCAGTAGAATTATCACAGTACTTTGTTTCATAGTATCCCAAAGCATTTTTTTTGCAAATGGTATTAAATGCCTGTCAAAGCTGGTACAAAAGAGAAAGGAAAGTGATAGAATTTCTATTATGACCTACCCCAACACCAAGAACAAAGTAGCGTTCTCCTGCAGACACTGTACAGCGATAGTCATACACACTCTTGACTTTTTGAGCAAAGTTCTCCTTGTCCAACGGCATGGCAATCCTGCAGAAGTAACCGCAGTCGCCTTGATCCTCCTAGCAAAAAGAAAAGCATCCCCAAATGCTTAATTCTTATTCTTGTCTTGTTACAACTTTCTCAAGTTCATGTGTACATGTTTTTTGTGTGTAATGGAAGCATGCCATAACTGAATGTCAAGCATCATCAGTAGAATGCATCAGGAAGAAAGCTTTCTGGCACTATAAATCTTCCAAGGGTTTGCAGCAATAGCTTACAACCCCCACCTGTTTTTCATAATCAATGGCCTCGAACAATGCATACGTACTGGTGTGATGTAGATCACATAACAGAATATGAGGCTTTCTCAGGTCTAAATGCTCTACATCAAAACATGTCCTACAAAATCTTAGGTTTTAATAACCTACCCCTTTTCTAACACTGAGTTTCCCATAAACATTCAGATGAAAATGGCAATGTAAAAGCTCTTTGAGTTAATTTTGACAAAAAGTGCAACCCATCTATTGCACCATCTACAGATTTATCTAGGCTACGGCTATGTCTCTAGACAGTGTGTGGACATAGAAAGGGAGTGACGACCCTTGCCTCCGGAGTCAAGGGAGCGGATGGGGTCAATCTCTGCCTCAACTGCATCCAGCTTATATCATTTAAAATTCATGGGTTAGGAATGGATTAGGGACCTTCATTGGATTGAAATAGAAAGATTACCGGTAAACAAGAACCTATGTTCGAAGTTTGTTTTTTATTTTATGAATAATTACAGGGAGAGTATATGCCCACCTCTTCCTCCCTTTATCATAAAAGGTCAACTCAATACAGTTCTTGTCAGCTTCTATTTTCTTCAGGACTATTTTTCAACAGTAGCCAAGATTGCTTCAAAAAATGATCTGCGCATGCTCGGACGGGTTTGAACAAGAACTATGAAGTAAAATTAACAAGGGCTATGGAGTAGCTCCACATAATTGCATTGGCTGGAGTAAATACATGCATTATGCCAGGGCAAGTTTGACATATAAATCCACACCATGATACAGTTGACACATGCATGCTCATAAATAAAAGCCTCATGTTAATAATATACATGACTTCATACCTGGCAAAGTTCACTGAATTTAGTAGCTGTATCTGGGACTTTAGGAGCTGCTCTTGATCTTCCTGGGATCTAAAGGAAAGCAAAAATAATTCTTCAAATTAAACAGAACATCAAGATGTCACTTTTATATTGCCTTTCCTCGATTCCTTTGGGTTTTCTGAATAAACGAACAGGAGTATAGGACATAACATTGCAGTGATGAATCTCGAGGTTCATCTTCATTTCACAATCAATGTCTTTGATACTTAAATACAGTCACCAGCAAAACCATTTCCCTTTTGATAACTTTTGAACCTTATAGGTAGTACGGGGACAGTAGGGCACTCCTGCCCTCCACAAGGTCCTAAGGTCACACCTCTGGCAGGTATGAGCATCCCTTAGCCACCCAAACCTGGGATACGGTGAAACTGTTGAGCAGTAACAGCAGTGAAAGACCTCAACTTAATTAGACAATAAGAACAAATAGTTTGTTCTTGTATACCGGTAGTTCACATCACAATATGATACACCACACTTCTTCACTTTTAAAGAGCTTTGAAAATGATTACCCTAGGTATTAGGAATAATCCTACCAGGTACCCACCTACTACACATAGGTCAAGTGAAGATTAATGTTCTAACAAAGAATGAAAGTCCTGTGGCAAGGATTTGAACCCTAAAGTACCTTGTGATTCCCAGTCTTGTGACTTAAAAACTATATCACAGCACCTCTACAATGTTAAATGGCAATTGCGCTGGTAGTCCAGGAATGAGTAGCCATGCTCTTTACGAGAAGGAAGCCAAACTTACCCCCCAGAGTGCTAGACATTCATCCCTCATCCTCTTCTGTTCCATCTCAATCAGATCGGAGTTCTGTACATACGCCTGGATCTTGGCAAGACCTTGGGTCTGAGTTTCAGCTTGCCTAAATAAACAACAATTATTAATTTTTAGTGTCATTAGATTCAACTCTTTGTGGAATGAATAAAATAAAAACAGTGAATACAAAATAGAGGACTAGCTGAGACTTTTCGCTCAACGGACTATTCACTACATATACATCTGCATTATCTTCAAGTTGTGCAAAGTTATTGAGGGTACCCATACAGTGCTTTTCATTGACAGTTTATTGACCTTTGGCTGTTGACCTTGAAAAGATTACCCTATATTCAAACTGGACTTCAAAAGATAATAATAATAATGATAATAATAATAGGCATTTCTATAAGCGCCGTCTATCTATAAATTCTATTTTGAGGCGCATTTATTATTACCCCGACTTTAGCCTAGCTGCCATTACAGCGCTCCAGCATTTCAAGGAATTGATTCCTGCCAGGTACCCATTTACATCACCTGGGTTGAGTGTGGCAAATGTAGATCAATGTCTTGCCAAAGAACATTATATAGTATGAAGTGATTGAGAGTGCACTGCATGGTCTGACCGAGAGACGGACAGGATCAAGTCCTTCAAAATGACTAGGGACAATGTCAATACTGAAAGTGAATCATTGGTACATTGTGACTCGTCACCGTACCTCTCATTCTGTGCTATGACGTAGTCCATGAACACGTCGTCTGCTTGAAGCACACCAAGAGGAACGCTCTCAAGCACATCCTGTTTACTTGGTTTCAGCATGTTCAAGGTCACATTCAGGTCAAAGAGGAAATCATGGGTTGGGTCAGTTCCCGACCTACGACCCTTGCAGATCACATATCTAAATAAGAAATATTATACTCATTTCAATAAAGTAAACATCATTTGTATGATAGGGTTTTTTCATTGCCTCAAGGAGATCTTCATACTAAAGTCCTACATGAGACAAAGTGGCAAGGCAGCAACTTTAAGATCCCTGAAGGGCAACAGTTTTAATCATAGCATATCAAATAAGCAGTAAATATTTGTTTTAAGGTCATGTGTACATAGAGTTGCGTAAAATCTGAATGTTTCTTACACTTGTGGGTGTGCCCCCTGTCAACAATGCATGAGAAAATTATAATAATGATAATAAAAACAACGGAATAATAATATCAATGTTAATAATGATAATAATAATAACAGTGACTGTTGGTTATAAAGCGCTCTGCAAATTACAACATAACCAAGCAAAATGCTTACCATATTATTATTACCCCAGGCACTAATAATTCTTTACTTCAGAGTGCACTTTCACTCACATTTTTGGAGATAGTGGAAAATCAGCATAAGTCATGACTGTCTATTCCAAGTGCACAGAATAAGAGCTTTGATTTCTTTTTTTTTTTTTTTTTTTTTTTCTTCTTCTTCAGAATTCACAATAAAAACATGATGAGGCATTGACCTCCCTGAATCAACAGTTTTTGTCAGTATTTGTGCTTTATAGGAGCAAGGGATCCTGAAGCTAGGCTTTGATTAAAGATACTGACCTTTCTGAATTTGCTGGTCTGCTTGTGACAGGTTTAAAGAGGGAGACCTGTTCAAATGACCTGTACAGGACATAGATCAGACCAATGCTGAATGGTGTGAACAGGTCAAAGGTCTTACACACAAAGTGACCACCTGACATGAGAGATTGGAAGAGAATGGAAAAGAATTTAAATGAAAGGATTAACACAATGAACAAACAAATATTTAGCTTCTGAGCAGGACAAAGGCTTCCTTTACTGTAAGTTTTAAATGAAGTCTTATAGAACACAGCTCCTGATATAAAAAGTGAGGAGGAAGAATAGCAATAGTGACTTCTTTGAATATTTTACCATTTAGAGGTGTTGTGGTTTAGTGGATAAGTCACCCGACTGCAGATCACAAGGTACGGGTTCAAGTCCTGCCGCTGCAATAATGTCCTTTGGCAAGACATTAATCTACAATTGCCACTCTCCACCCAGGTGTAAATGGGTTACCCGGTATGCTTGAGTGTTAGTTACTTTGGCAACCAGTGTAGTATGTGTAAAGCGCCGTGAGCGCCAGAGCCTGGCAGATACCGGCGCTATATAAATATCCATATTATTATTATTATTTAGAATTAGATGTTAATTGAGTAAGGACTTTTAATAATCTCTGAAACACTGGCACCATAAATCATAGAAATATATTGAATTTAATTCAATTTAACAGGTACCTCCTAAACCCATTCATCACTCTGTCCTAAAAAATATTGGAAAGCATGGGGGAAAAATGTTCAGGAGTTTGAATGGCTAAGAACCAAAGGGTATGTACATTACAGTACCTTCTCTAACTATCGACATGGCAACCAAGAACTGACATAGCAACAGTTGTTTATTGAGAATCTCCTGGATATTCTCCTGACCTTCCACGGAGAAACCCTAGTGAGGAAAAAAAAAAGACCAAACAAGGGTGAAAATTCAAATGGTCATTCACGAGGGCTACCTCAAAGCTTACTGTTTTCATTTTGTTAAGATTTTGTACAGTACAACCTGTTGCTAGAAATCATATTCAACAGGGCAATTCATTAACAGGGCATTTTAAAGACGGTAGGCCAACAGATATCCTATTATGGAAGCGTATAGTGCTTCATTCACTCGACTATCAGTCCAAGTGTTGAGGGTTTGAATCTCAGCCTGGCACTTATACCCTTTGGCAAGACATTCTTCCACATTTGCCACTCTCCACCCAGGTGTTCATGGGTACCTGTCAATCGCTGGGATAGTAATTATTGCAGGGCCTTCAGGAAGAGCAGCGTCAAAGCTGATGAGGCTGCTATGGGTACCGGTAAACAAAAATTATTATTTCATCAATTACTCTTAATTCTTGGAATACTGTAGAAATTTCATAAAGAGGATCCAAAGACCTGATCCCATGATTACACATAACTTATCTGCCCCTATGTCATTTTCATAAACACACAAGCAAAACTTTGGATTCTACAGCCTTTTATTGATGATCAAAGTTGAAATTATTGATGTAATCCATGTACTATATCAAGGGTTCAGTGACACAAAGACGTAACTCCATATTTTGCCAAAATGAGTATTTGATATCAAAATGTTCAGAAAAATGTGGGCTTTCCAGGAAACACAAAGACTTAACTCCACCCAACACCCCATTGAAGTACAATGGCTAGTGAAACATAGACTTAACTCCTTAAGGCCCAAGTGCTCAGTGACACATAAACCACTTTTTCTCAAAATGGAGTTACGTCTTTGTGTCACTGACCCCTTGATATATGAAATATATAACAAAATTCTCACCCCATCAGCCATGACGAAATGGACACCTTTCCCATCCGTGTGCTCCATTACAAATCTTCTGAACTCACTTTGGTTCTCACTATTTGTAGCATCCCCATCACCATCACTCCCATTCACACCTAGCATAAGAAACAATTAAATCACCAAACTCGATATGATTCCTCGATTCATTTGATTTCATTCACTTGGCAGCATGAAAAACAGAAACATTTTGAAATAAGAGATACAGTCAAACCTGCTTTAGTGACCATCTGTCTACAAAGACCACCTTTTTTTCCCTGTTGAAAATGGTTTCTCATTGAAACATGTACTAAAGGTACCTGTCTACAAAGACCACCTATCTACAGAGACCACTTTTTGTGTTTCACTTGGGCGGTCGCTATAGACAGGTTTGACTGTACTTATAAAAAGAAAATAACATTAAATACTAGATGCAAATAGATATCATGCTTGAGAGTGGACAGCAGCCAAAAAGGGAAAAGGCCCCTATAGGTATAGGCCTTACTCCACAACCATCTCCTCCACGTCCCACAACAGGATTACAACCCTGATATCATAATTCTACCAAACATAAAGCATTATTGGTTACAAATTGGATTTCCAACCCTCACCACTCCCCCCCCCCCCCACCAAAAATATATATATATAATAATAATAATAATAATAATTAAAAAATTAAATTAAAAAAAATAAAAAAATGTAGGTAAATAACAAGTATTCTTTTACAAAAGATAACCTACCATAGTGAGGTTCAAAGAATTCTGGAGATGCTGAGAAGAAGTTCTCCAGCTTGAAATCACAGCTCCCTTTCAAGGTGAACCCAAACCCTTTGACCCTGAAGTCCCTCCTGGTTTGAGACTGTGTCCTCCTCCACACCACGTACTCCGAGAAACCTCCGGGGCCGGCAGCCACATCAGCAAAATACAGGAGCTCATTGTCTTTCACCACCGGCGTCTGTTCAAGATTTTTTTTAATGAAAATAGGTGATGAAGACATATATTTCACTGATTTGAGTGTTAATAAACAAAAAGCAAAAAATCTTATTCAGAGAGACTTGAAGTAAGTCATTTTGAGTAGTAGTAAAAGTAGAAAAAGAAAACAAATGAGCTAGCAGCTACATAAATGATATTTTTTATAGATATCTTCATAATCAAACTTGAAATTATATAACATTTAATTGAACCACACTATAAAAGTCAATGCCTATTGCTCGATCAAAATGATTTTTAGACTAATTTCTCCTTTGTCAATTTATGATAATGTACCAACTATCTGGAATGGGGCTCCATTACTTACCCTATCTGGGTGTTTTGGTGATGTGAACATGAAATCACAGAGAAAGTCCATATTAGCCATCTTCATGGCTGCTCGATTCAGGAAGATACCACCCCGGATCGTCTCGTAGGGGTTGGAACGGGTTCTGGCTTGCCTCATCTCCTCTGCGTCAAGGCGGTCAAAGGTTGTCTAGTGAAAAGAAAAAAAAGGAGTAATGTTTAAAAAAAAACAGGTCAGCTTATTCTGCATAAGATCTTATCAGCAACAATGTATTCTCATTTTTCAAAACTCCATTTTGCACACCCTGAAACCAGAAACTTTCCTAAGGTTCTTTGGCCCATATAATGTTAAATAATGTTGCTCTGATTGCAAATAAGCAAATAGGGCACATTTGATAAAGCCATACAGTAAGAAGAGCATGACTGTAGTACTGACTACTATGTGACTAATTGTAGACAAGGCTCATCTTAGTTTGGTCTGGATAGGACTAGTTGTAATGTGCCAAGTATTTGAAACTTCATACAAATTGAGAGCGAAGAAAAAAGAGCAAGCATATTATGCAGTCACATTGTAATTACATGCAGAGGGAATTTGATTTAGATGTAATACTCTTTTGACACTGACACCAACAAAAATTACAAAAATTCATGTCTGAAGAAGTTTCTCTCATTCTACCTTAAATATTCTTACCTTTTGTTCAAGGAGTATCTTCAGCAGGGTTTCATCACAGAAGTCTGTCTCATCATCAATTGTTAATTTTTGCTGTAGATAGAAATAAAGAGAAAGTAATTTGTCACATCCTTATTACGTAAGGCGAATTAAAAAAAAAAGCGAGAGAGAGAGAGAGACATGTTAATTTCACTACTAATCTATCCTTTGGTTCTAGAGTGTATAATCATTTTCAATTGTAAGACAGACGGGGTGTTTTTTTTCCAAAGTGATCAGATGGTCTTGCGGCATCTCAGGGTGTGTTCCGAGAGGATCAAATTGATTTCACAGATTGAAGTTATGCATCTACCACGCTTGTTTGTCCCCTGATCAGGCAGAAGATGCCCTCTGTATTTTTTTTCTTCTGAATTCCCTCACACAAGGCATGAACATAAAGTGTTTAATATGCACTGGTGAGAGCCCTTTGGATGGAAAATACCTTGAGAACACATGTCATGTTTGTCAGCCCTTACCTTTTGGGCATCCCACAGGACTTTCCATTCCTCTATCTCAGCGCTAGTCAGGATACCTTGTGTTGACTCCATCCATTCTACGGTTTCTTCAGAAGACACCTAGAAGTAACAAACAAATGGAAATAATAATATTAATCCGGATTTATATAGCGCTTAATACAAAATATCGTCTTTAAACGCTTTTCAGATATTATTAACCAGATCATCAGATTCATTCACACACAATGGGGAGTATTTATACCATATGGTCACCGTGGGGGCATATGGCAATTAAAAACAGAAATGCTTTCGTCATCCTACCAGGTTCCCTTTCACTCCTGGGTATGGAGTGGCAAATGTAGATTAATGCCTTATCAAAATACATTAGCACTGTTTTGAGGCTCGAACTTACAACCTTTGCATTTGAAGTCAAGTGCTCAAACCACTAGACTACGACACTTTACTAATAGTAATGACAAGCTAGCACACTCAGAAATTAACATAATGAGCACAGAGAGATAGCATAAATGCCATGCATCATTTCAAATGAAGAATGATTACCGGTATAATGCAAATTCAAATATGCCAACCTTATGCTCATGCTTTCAGTGTCTCAATCAAACTGATGTTATTTGACAGAGCAGCTAGTATAATTTTGCTCAGCAAATTTTATATTCATGATTATACTGATATTATTTGTCAGAGCAGATAGTATAATTTTGTTTGGCAAATTTTATATTCATGATTATACTGATAATATTTTTCAGAGCAGATAGTATAATTTTGCTCTGCAAATTACATATTCGTGATTATACTGTTATGCATTTAAGTAAGTGATATTGATAACTAAAACAAGTAAGCAAACTGGCAATACCTGCCCAGACTATGTACTCCTAACAAGATATTACACTTTATAGGTGATCCAATTATTGTACTGGCATCATTCGCTGCAGCTTTATTACTTCAAATACATAGAGTTTTGTTTGGGTATAGATTGAAATTTAGACTTTAATTAAAGGAAGAAATTGACTGCTGAGCAATTGTGGATGTACTATATGTTGTTCGTTGCCCCTTCATGGAACGAGTTCCCATCATAATCATCACATATTGAACATACCTTTTCATCTCCGGCCCACTTCACTTCAGTGCTGGGTTCAAATCCAGCCGTCTTGAGACCGAGACCACGTCGCCCTCTTTGTTTGGATGCTTCCACAATGTCCACACGACCCTTGCCCTTTTTACCAAGTCCTGCGCCTTCTTTGTAGCCCATTTTCGCCTGGAGTCGAAAGAAAAGACATTTTATAGTGTGTGTTGTGTGTGTAATTGGGTTTTTACAGACTAGTATCAATGATCAATCAGAAATGATTATTTACGTCTGTGGGCCGACCTTTAACGTCACCATCCGAAAGACGTGACTCAGTTTCGAACCTGCGTTCTCGGTTGAATCAGTTTGTAACTTCCATTGTTAGCTGGATAACATGTGCACGCCACAATGCCCCAGTCCCTTGTGGCAGATTAGCTTTGTATTACACAAGTTATCCAATAAAGTTTTGTACTACTATTACTTCTACTACTACTATTATAAACAAAAGCATAGTGAAAGAGAGAACATCTACAATAATCTATTACAAAAGATTATTCCTACAGAGATATAATTTTTCTATGTATTCCTCCTTTATGGCAATAACTATATCAGTTTAAAAGTATAGCCATCCTGCATGAATGAGCAACAACATTCCTTTAAATATTGTCAAATAGTGGCACTGCCCCCTCCCCACTTTCCCTGCCATTTTAAAAGTGGAGGAAATACAGAGCATCTACAAAATGCAACATTTTGTTTTTGATAGAAGTTGTAAGAAGAAAGAAAAAACTCAAATGTGAACTTTTTAAACCAGGTGTAAAAAAGGGATATAACTTAATATTGCTCAAAATTACCATCATTTTCTGTGCAGCTGAGCTGTATCCTGAAGATGATGATGGCGCTGCCGGCTTGGATGGGGCCATTGATGCACCCAGGCCCATTGGTTTGAAGAGAGGCGGTGGAGATCCCATCGAAGATGAAGAATCAGAAGAGTCTGTGGATGCATCACTGAGGGATTTGAACATCTGCTGGGGGGCAAAAGACACACCCCCTCCACTGTCTTCCCCATCTAAAAGAAACATACAAGTCTAGTAATCAATCCTTTGTAAATCCTCTTTACTTAAATTACACATTTGCTTATTACGGTATATGAATTTCAAAATAATTTAGAACGTAACAAATTTAATACCAATTGAATTTGACTGGAAATATTTTTAGGAATAATGCGTTATACCATCTCTCAATTTGGGTTTACTGTCTCTCTCTTTCTTTCATTATCTTTCTCAATTTTAATTGTTGAACAATACGTTGATGTCAGTTGATATATGATTATTGGTCCTGTGAAGTCCTATGTACCTTATATTTATGTTTAAATGCGATTGCTCTTGAGTGTTTTTTTCTTTTCTTTTCTTCTTTTCATATCTATGTATTTAAAGTGTCAATTTATACAGTTTTATTGTACAAAGTATATATACATATAACTATACTGTGAACCATTTATATGCCTGCCTTTTTTACTGTATGAAATCCAACTCATGGTTGCAATAAATGAATGATTTCATTTATAAGTGTTGGCTTTTTAGGCTCAGATTCATAAATAAATGTACAAGCATACCTGCCTGAAACTGTCATACTAATAGAGAATTTCGGTAATACCCATCTATCCTGTGGTTCTTGAGTGTATAATTATTTTCAAATTTAAGTTTACCGGTAATCAAGTGTGTAGATCCAACAAACGTTGGCACTGTTGTCTTGGCGAGTGTTATTTTTGTAATTGCTGCTTGTGCTGAACATATTTTCTTCATCGTAAGTAAAGAATAAACAAGATAACCTAGTTCCAGACTAGAGGTAATGTTTTACAATTTACATTACAAAAATAATTCTAGGTCTATAAAACATGACTGACTAGATTATTGCAATCAATCCACTGGAATTTCCAGAAATCCAGCATTAAAATAAAAACTAAAATAATTGAAAGTGAAGAGAATATCATATGAATTATTATAGAACGAGTAGAGTTGTCTAGATCACATTTAACATTTTAGTCCAATCAAAAACCTTGAGTAACATACAATTACAGGTATGATTCATATTAAATATAAAACCTAGATCCGCAGTTAACTCATAAACTAGTCAGAACCTTAACAAGTTTTGTAATTTTTGAAGTAGGCCCCTAGAAAAAACTAGAAATTAGAATACCGGTACGTGATTTGTCTAAATTTACATTTCTTGAGGAGGCGACATGTAAAAGCTAAGTAAAGGGATTCAACAAATGCCTGAATTCAATTAGTCCACCTTTCATTCTTTGGTTACAGAAAACACAAACATCAAATTTACAAGGGATATGAATAATTTAGTTAACTGGAGACTGTATTGAGCGAACGTATCAAACGTATGGTGGTGTGACCAAAGTTCGCGCGTGACCAAAGTTTGCTTTCTCAAAAGGTCGGCAAGATTTCAAAAATCTGATATCACCAATGGAAAGGGGATCATAAAATTACCCAGAAACGAAATTTTCTTTGGAATTGGGTGCAAAATTGTGAAAATATTGACAAAAGATTGGCAAATTTTGCAGTTTATTGCATCCGTTCCGAAAAGTTATCAATTTACCGATAAGGGTCTGGAAATCTTCATTTTGAGAGCAGAAATCCTCAAAATTGTAAGTAAAAAGAGGTACCAACTGATTGTATGATATCTTGCCTTAGAAACTATGATATTACCTTATTTTTGATGGATCGCATTTGTTGATAAATCAACTGTAAACCCCCGTGCGTGAAGTTAAGTCTTGTTGTTTTTATGACTTTTTTAGATGCAGCGCGCATGCACAATCGGACATCGTATTTTTAGATCGCGATATCTCTGAAATCCTTTGACGATAAATTTTCTAGTTGAACCAATCTGTATTCAAAAACTTTGCCGTCCGTTTGGTAATAATTGAAATAAATAAATTTGTGTCGAATATGAGAAATCAAAGATCGAATATCACATTTTGTAATATGTTCTAAAATGTCCGCGAACTTTGGTCACCCCTTCATACAATGTGTGCATGTGGGACTAAGGCGGTTTTGAAAATTTGATGGTTGGTGACGGGAAGATCTTTATCATTTGACACGGAAGAGAGGCAAATTCTCACCAGTGAAATTTGATTTCTTGGACAGAGGTGGTCCATCTGACTCCCCGTCGTATTTTCTTTTCCTATCCATCCTCAAAATAGCGTTAAAGTGTACAACAACTAAATGAGTTTTGATCCTTCTTTTGGCTCCGGTTGCAGTCGGATTCCTGTGATCTCGGCAACTAGTATTTTCGGCAACTTTTGACTCGGCCCCAAAATTGTACGTTACAACTCCGTATGTAATGTGCTCTCAAATATTGATGTTTTTTGTAAACGTTGTATGTACAAATATATCATCATTATCTAATAGAGATTATCAAAATCATAGTTACTGTCAATACATACAGCATAATTTACGAATGATAAACGAAGTCGAAACAAAATGGTGCCGACTTTATTATGGACAGTGTGTTTTGACGCTTGGGTGGCTCGTAATGTAGAACTACAAGATACTCGGGGATTCCCCGTGCCTTCTTTTGTTTACCATTGGAGGAAGTTCGTTATTCCAGTAAGAACGCGGGAAGAACGTAACGCAAGTTTGGAATGGATCTGGAGTCAAGAGATGCTATATTTATTTCTGGAACTTCTTCCTACTGTACCACCGTCACTGTCGGCTAGACAAAGAATAACCATGTTGAAAAACCATGAAGGTCTAATTAAAGTCTGTACCTTCCCTTTTAGCTTTATTTTAATAGCCTGTAATTTCTGAAATATGAAATAAGATTAATGATATGGTGTATTCATCCTTTGTGTTAAAAAAGAACGTGATATCAATTTGTATTATCTTCTTACCTTCAAATGCCCCCAGTGGATGTTTATTACTTCAACATCCCTCATTCTCTCTCTTAAATATTTTTGATTCTCTGTCATTTCCTCTCAAACTCTCGACCCCCCCCCCCCACCCCCTCTTATTCTCTTTCATTCTCCCTTAAACTCTTTCTCGCCCTGGCACTCAACCTTTCTCTTGTTTTCATGGCAGGGGTGATAGTGATAGGGGGAAAATTGGGATAAAATCGGGAAGAAGAAAAAAAATCAAGTAAAAAATTAAATAACAAATCAGGAAAAAAATAAAACATCAGGAAACCGATTTTAAATCGGGTTTTTATCAGGCCTGTTTCATGGTCTGAGTCTCTCTTTTAATCTTGCTTTATCTCTCTATTTATCTGTCTCATATTCTCTCTATTTCTTTGTAATGCTTGTTTTATTCATAAAGATCATATCAATATACATGTATCATTTTAACTACTCACATGTTATTGTTGTCTCCACACCCCCTTCTCTCTCTCTCTCTCTCTCTCTCTCTCTATTTAACTTTTTTAGTGCTTAAAGACTGCGGTGGAAAGCATTTTATAAGCACCGTTTTATATCGTTATTATTACATGCATTGTCCAATCAGCTCACCAGTAAATTTTGAACTTTTATTTGCACTTCTTCAGAAGACAATTAAAAAACAATACATATTTTGCTGCCATTAAAAATACACAATAATTAACAGGTGCTTCAAGATTAACCATATAGTTAACTAGATGGAATTTTGACTGCGCGCAGTCAAAAATGATGCCTCCGCCATAGAGCAATTTTACAAACCAAAACGGAAGCAATTTTTAAAATTCAAGTTTGATTGTAATCCATCTGTCGCTTTTAATGATAATGCATTCACAAGCTATTTATAGTCATACATAATGAGCCCCATGACCTTTGACTTGATGACCCTAAAATTTAATCATTTAATTGGCTCTGCAAGATACATATATACATGTCTTGAGTTTGATAGTAATCTGTCTATTGGTTCTCATGATAATGCGATCACAAGCTATTTGTGCATACATAATGAGCCCTGTGACCTTTGACCTCGTGACGCCAAAATTTAATCAGTTAATTGGCTCTGCAAGATACATACATGACCCAACTTTGGCAGGAATCCATTGATCAGTTCTTGAGATAACGCTATCACGAGCTATTTTTGTATACATAATGAGCCCTGTGACCTTTGACCTTCAACCTCGTGACCCCAAAATCTAATTAGTTCATTGGCTCTGTTAGATACATACATGACCAAAGTTTGGCAGGAATCCATCTACCGGTTCTTGAGATAATGCGATCACGAGCTATTTTTGTATACATAATGAGCCCTGTGACCTTTGACCCTCGACCTTGTGACCCCAAAATCTAATCAGTTCATTGGCTCTGTTAGATACATACATGACCTAAGTTTGGCAGGAATCCATTTATTGGTTCTTGAGATAACGCGATCACAAGCTCTTTTGGATACATAATGAGCCCTGTGACCTTTGACCTTCGACCTCGTGACCCCAAAATCTAATCAGTTCATTGGCTCTGTTAGATACATACATGATCCAAGTTTGGAGGGAATCCATCAATTGGTTCTTGAGATAACGCGATCACGAGAACGGGACGTACGGACGTACGTACGTACGTACGGACGGACGGACGGACGGACGGACAACCAGAAAACATAATGCCTCCGGCTACTTTGTAGCGGAGGCATAATAAGAAAATGACGGGAATGTATTAAAATTCTGCAAACCCATTTTCCCATACTATATCTGAATCACATCATTTATTAAAAACTTAATTTTTATTTTACTCTGTGAACATTCAACTTGATTTAATGACTTTTAAGCCATAAGTTACAGTTATGGTCATGATTATAGTGAGAAGTACTATAAGAGATCCTTAGTTGTTAGATCAATGTTCTTTATGATTGAAATTTGATAATATATCATTTAAAGGTCCTCAGATTATTCTCTGCTAGTTTCAGAATGATAAGGCATTCTGAAGTTGTACATAGCCATCTGGGAGAAAAGGCACAACTTACAAAAGAAAGCAACAGGGCAGAGATTACAGAAGTCACATATCACCTTGACTACCCGGTACTAAATTCTCTCATGCCCATAGGCTTAATATTGAGACCATCTGAATGCTGACTAACAGCATCAGGCAGCAGACAAGGAATATGCTATGACATGACACCACTAGAGGTTTAGATCAGGTCTTCAACTCTTGGCAGGGTTTGACACTCCAGGTAAATATGAACCCAAACATTTTGTTCTGGAACTCAAATATGTTCAAACGTAAATTGTGGAATTATTGCATGCACATTGACCTAATACTTTGCTCCTGACACCACCCCCCCCCCCCCCCCTGAAGAAGAAAAAAATAGAGTGTAGTCTTGTTACATATTTAGAATCTTGATCTGATCGTTCAGGGTTGTAACTTCTATTCTGTAGTCAATCCATGCATTCCATGGTCCGTGGTCTCATCCTTTTATTTCAAATTCCTAGTCTCATCCTTTAGTTACAAAGTCCTAGTCTTATAGCCAACTTGCAGTTCTTTAGTCTAGGACCGCAGGCTTTAGCTTGTCACTGCCACTGATAAGTATAGAACGTGAAGAGCAGACATCACAAACTTAATAATTTAGACTCTATTTCTCCAGCAAAATCGAGGTCTCCACTTCTTGGTTGTGGCTTGACAGCTTGGTCTTCAATTCTGGGGACATTACTCGATGTAGACACATTTTCGAGTTATGGTCCATGAGTCTCCTAGCTCTTAGTTCTTGTCGTAAAGGCCATTGCTTTGTCACTTTCACTGAATGATGTATATGCAATGTAAAGACGCCGACTTGAAGTCCTTATCTTTCCAGCCAACAGTGATGTAGCAACTAGCAAGACAGGTCTCAGTCTCGGGCTGTTGATGTTTTGGTATTAGTTTCAGCCCTTAGACCTCAATGAATGTAATCAAAAGTGTCCTCCAGGTTTGCGTCTCTGGGCCCAGGGGCTTGACTACGATTCTCCTAACCAATCACATTGTTGCTCCTGCATCATGTGACCTTGATAGCTGTAATATTCTTGTCTCTGCAGCCAATCACCACCTCTTGTTTTCCTTCCTTATCCACTTCTGAGAGAGACATGGCTATCACCCAGTCAGAGGTCTGGTACTTTGCGAGGCACTGGTGTAGAAACAGAATCAATGTGTGAAAGGTTGTGAATTAATTTATGGAAATCTGAATCAGTGTATCATTTCATTGATGGTCTATTTTTGCAAAGAACCAAAATATAAAGTACAGTGTATTATTATACTTTCTACCAGGAGGTATCCAATGACCTTCAGCTTGAAGTCCTATGAGAGGGACAAGTTCTAATTGAAGGGATAAGATTGATGCATTATCCATAGACTCTAAAAGACCACTTTGGTCTTTACATTCACTGCTATATCCTCTTATTTTGTCATGTCTATCACAATTTGAACACAAAACACCCATATACTCCAAAAATTAACATCAGAAGAATTTTAGCACCTTTTAAAATCAGCATACGTAACAGTAGAATTACACAAACATTTCCTACTTCATACCATTAATTTTCACAGAATGAATATATGAATTCAACCTGTATGGTGCTGATTTAAATGAACTATTACATATAATTTGTATATCATGTATCATTAAATACATGTTTTTCATGATAGCAGGATACTTACTGTTGCTGAATGATACAGAAAAACAGAGTTGAAATGTCCCGAACACAAGAGGGAGTCCTTCCCATCATTCTGTACTGATGGAAGGCGAAGCATCTGGGTGATCGGCAAATGGACATTGGCATACTGCAACTCAGATATCTGCCAAATGAACAGATTAAGATCAAATTTAGGCTTGGAATAGCAGTAGTATGAATCTGCATTTTATTGTATTGTATTGTGCAATTCTGTTTCCTTACTTATCAACTATTTTCCTTCTAAACCGCTTTGCTTTGGGGTATAGAAATATCTTATTATTATCATTATTATTATTATTGTATTGTACTGTATTGTTTTGTATTTGTATTGGATTGTATTGTATTGTACTGTATTGTATTGTATTGCAAGTTATATAGATGACATATGACAAATATAAAACCACTTCACTGTTGACTTTAGTGACAACTTGAATTGTAAAGTTCTTTGATCATTATTAGGAAAACAGATTACATTGATTAAAAACATCCCCAGAACATACATTTTCAAAACAATAAACCGACAGTACAATGATCCAGAAATGAGAACTGAAAACACTTTGTATAAAATCAGATTTCAATAATGTCTTCTTCAGCTTCTTCTCTAATTTGTGTACCTTAAAATTTGACAAGATGGATATTGTTCCATCCTCTCCTCCCAGAGCAACCTGGTGGTCTATTCCATTCTTCATCTCAGGGATGTCAGTCTCCTCGGGGAGGGACATGAAATAGCCACTGCACATCTAAGATATAAAATAAAATGAAAAAAAACAAAAACATTAAAAGCACAGTATCTTTCTTAATGCATTTTGATGAGATATAAAATCACATTTTTAGCTGTTAGATCAGTGCTGAATATACAACAGTAAAATAGCACAGTCAAGCTCAAAATTTTTCATCAGTGTAATTTTATGAATGACTTAATTATAAAAATGAAAAAGATTGTGATCACAGAACACAGTATTTTCATTTGACACAAAACAAGGCAAATTTTGTTGTTTTAATTAAAAAGGGATTTATTAAAGTGGTGACTTTTAAGTCACAACTTTTTAGGGCTTCAATACCCACAGAAGAAGAAAAAATATAGAGATAAAGCAAAGTTTTGAGCAATGATCAAAGTATAATAATAATGTAAAAATTGTATACATAAATGAGAGTATGAAAATACAAATTAAAATATCTTTGAAAGAAGAGGAAGAAACTCACAGCTTTAATGCATGTCACTGCTGGTAATGAGAGAACTAATGCTCCTTGCTGAATGAAGTGAAGATTTTTAGCCCTATCAGATGCAAGGATATAGTTTGTAGCTATCCCTGAAGTACTGCTGTACAGTCTAGCTGCTAGAAGCTGACTTACCCCTTCAGCAGATTGGGGTCGAGTCTAGAAAAAAGAAAGAATATATTAATTTTCAATATTTGGAATGCCTGGTCATAAGATATCTTTTCAAACACTTGCATGCGCTTGAAGTGTGCTTTGCATCTATAGTAAAGCACATTTACTCTAGTAAATTTGAAGATTTGAAAGCATATCAATTATCAAGCAATACATACTACCGGTAACGCTAAACAGTCCACAAATTATATTGACCTGAGCAATAATTACACTGATTATATATACTTTTTGGCTGAATTCATTATGTTTATTTCCATCAACTGGTTAGCAAAGATAAAATGAGTTATGTAGACCATTGCTGAGATATTAAAACTGCACACATTTACTCTCTAATGACTAAATAAAAATGGTATAATCTGTTTTACCTTGTTATCTTTTTGAGGTCTGTTGTTTGTTGGCTTAAGCCTAAGCTTCCAAAGATTTGAGAAGGGTACGACTGCATGCACTTGGCCCTCTAAGTCTCCTGCAACTATCTCTAAGTTACCAGCTTCATAAAGAAACAGAAAAAAACATTATTTATATTTATATATCAAGTAAATCCCTTCCCATCTGAATGGTTATACATGATTTTATGTTTTTCCAATGATACGCAAATAAACTGTTATTGCAGTTTGTCATGGTTAAATCTCAAAGTCATGTGTTCTGATTATTCAAGAATGAATGAAATTGGATACGATACATGCTCCGGTGATAAGTGCCCTATCATTGATATCCTTCACTGACTGACATTTAAAATTTAACAGTAGACCAAACACTATACCTACTGTAAGCATAAACCTATCACTAAATATACCCTCAAATCCAATTACAATCCTAACCCTAACCCTTCATCTTTGACAAAATTAAGCCCTGAGCCATTTTCGCTGGAGCAAATATGAGTTCACCTTACTCATTATTTACACGGTACTGACTTAATGCCTTTCTGATTTTCAGCACATGACATATGTCTTATTCGTGGTTACAACACCAATGGAAGCACATTTCTCTATTATTATAAATATATGGACAACAAAAACTGAAACTTGGAATCTGGAATCGTGACTCTTGAACTCACCAGCATCTTTGTCCACCTGCAGACTGTTCAAACCATGATCAGATACACTTCTCCTGTCCAAGATCTGCTGCTTGCTGAAGATGGTGATCATTCCACGGGAGTCTGCAGTGATCAGCTCCAACGAGCCAAAATTTGCAATGTTATGGATGGTCATGGCTTGTATTGGACCTCCCTTTGTCTCAAGGATCAGGTTAGGCTGTAAAGAAATAGGTGGGGATGAGAACAATTGAAGATATTTTGTGATTATTTGCAAAATATTTCAGGATTTAAAGAGTCAGAATCGATGAAGTATTTAAAAAGCAGTTTAAAGAGAAAAATTACTAAATATTTACATGGTGGTATGCATAATCTGACATTTAAACAGCCACCCCCCCCCCTCCCCCCCCCCCCCCACACCCCACCCAGGATGGGAAGACTCATAGTATGTATTCTCTATAACATCTTTCATTGTGTGCAAGTTAGGTCAACTAATTTGATATTGCTCATCTTAAACCAAATGTGATGTTTTCTTTACTTGGAAAGAGACTAGACCTACATGTACGTCTACCAAGAATCTAAATAGTAGTAGAATATACCTTTGCATTGCTGATTTCTGCAGGAGTTAAGGAGTTAATCTGGTACATCCTGACTACACCATCTTCAGATCCAAGCAGTAGACTGGCATTGCTGTGTCTGCATGATGGAAAAGAGGGAAGAACAAAACATAAGAACTATAGATCTAAGTCATGACAAGATAAAACTGATCAGCCATCAAAAATCAAAGCGTTTCATGGAGTGAAATATCAATTTCAATTTATCATTTTTGAGCCGAGAACATCAATAAGCAAATTTAGTATGCAGTAAATTGCTACACTTCACAGACACGAGTATAATGCACACATTTCTTCATCAGGCCCAAGTCCTAGGGTCGTTCGTAATTCAGAAACATGTTTAATCACACATATCTGTTACTGAGGATTGCCATCGTCATCATTCGTCAACAACAATCAACATCAAGATTCAATCAATTCAGATCTTCATCAGAGGAGTCTCTTCACAAATTATTGTCATCAATGACATCATCATCGTCGTCATCAACTCATCATCTTTAACCATTCTTCCATAGATCGCCCTCACTTCTTATATATGTTTTCTTTAACAATTGTTATGTTGTTACTTTTCCCCTCTTCGCAATTCTTGTTCTGGAATCAGCGCGCGGCCGCCGCGGCGTACAGCTACAGTTCATCGACATGAATTCGTGACTACACAAATTTCAGTATGTGGGACACTTAAAACAATCTAGATCTAGGCTTATCAATCTTCAGTTTTAGAGCGTGTGAAATCTAGTGATAATGCAATATACCTGAATGTACGTCCGACAAGGAGTGTGTTGAAGCTTTCTTTAACTTGAAGATTCCAAAGGGGTTGAATTTCAACTTTGAAGGGCATTTTCCAGCCTTTGTTTTTGCCTTTGGCAGTAATTTCGCTGCTTTGCACAAGACTAAATTACTTGTTACGTTTCATGTGTCTGAAAATAAGACTAGTTTAATACTAGATGGAGTCGGAGGCGCCAATCAAGAGCAAAAGTCTGTATTTTCACACATTTGAATTTGAATTTATCAAAAATATAGTTATTCGAAACAACATGTTTACTATTTTACTAGAGCAGAGTTAAGCCCATCCATGACTAATTCTTCATACTATATGATGTGAGACCAGAAATACATGTTCGATGTGAATACAGAAATCAGTGTCATTACTACCCCCTGGACATCGGAGGGGGAGGGTAATTTTCGGTGGATAATTGTCATCGGGGGGGGGGGGGGGGGGGGCGGTTGTCCTCGGGTGTTAATTTCCCGGGAGTAATGTCCTTGGGGGTAATTGTCTCTCTGATTGGTCGGGGGGGGGGTGATTGTCCAGGGGGTAATTGTCCTAAAACTGTATATATATATTCGTAGATGTTAGGATTCAGAACCTGAGAAATCCTGAAAAGCAGAAAGCTTGTCTTATAGTTCAGCTTCGATCATCCTGTCATCCTTCCTCACGACTAATATGCAATTTCAAGAGACGTCGTAGAAATGTGAAGTTGAGCATTCTCGCATTTTTTACATACTACATATAATTATATATTTGAAGAATTCTTGCGAGTTTCATGCTCATAATTATAGATATAATATTATACTAATATATTAATATGTTAAATAGATATATAGTGTATATATACATTTTAAACAGAGGTGGCGGAGCCGGGGGAAAGGGGGGGGGGGGGGGGGCAAGGATCAGCGGGAAGGAGGGCACAATGCCTCCCACTTTTTCAGGTACCCCTAAAGTGTCATTTTCTTTTTGGATATGTGTCCCCTTTTCCTTTTCCCATAAAACAGGCGCCTAATTTAAAGCGACTAAGAGCAACTTTTCTTTAAATTCCGCTCGCTACGCTCCCTCGCAATCAAAGTTGATATAATCATGTTCCTTATTAAAGATCTTTTCAGTCTTTCATTATTAGATTGTGCTTAAAACCCCATCAGGATTGTTTTTTCCTCTTTAAAAGATGTAATTTTCCGCACTGCGATCTCACAAATATTACAATTTTGCTCGCTCGCAAATAAATGTCTAGACCAGGGGGGTGTTTCACAAAGATCCTAAGTAGAACTTAACTCTAAGTTTGACTTAAAAATTATGGACAGCCATTGGAGTCTTAAAATGAAATATATTTAAAAGCAGAAATTCAAGTATTTTAGACTTTTTATAAATTCCACATCCAGAACATGAAATCTCCTTGATGATAGAAAATATGAATGATTTGAATAAACAATTAATGCCTTTCAAAATAACTTTTACAAAATATTTTCAAAGATGCTAATGGCTTTCCATAATTTTTAAGTCCAACTTAGAGATAAGTTCAACTTAGGATCTTTGTGAAACACCCCCCAGGCCTTCTCAACTGGCGGCGCGCGCGCCACTCGTGGCGCTTGCGGTCAGTCAGAGTGGCGCGCGGCTGTTCCAAAAAAATAATTAAAAAAAAATAATTAAAAAAAATAAAATTCAAGAAAGAAAAAATAAAAAAAAGAATATTTGAAAATAAAAAAACTAAAAAGTTGAGCCCAAAATG
Organism: Strongylocentrotus droebachiensis; assembly: GCA_035222895.1. NCBI lineage: Eukaryota > Metazoa > Echinodermata > Echinoidea > Camarodonta > Strongylocentrotidae > Strongylocentrotus > Strongylocentrotus droebachiensis. The sequence continues at coordinate 139,864 of JAVYIG010005190.1, forward strand.
TTAGCAAGCCATTTTGTTTGTTTTATTTTACTTCATTTTGACATTTTCCGTGTTTATTGCACCAAAATAACTACATATAAATTAACTTCCAGTGTAGATTTTAGCCAGGAATTGTATTAATTAATTCACATCAATATGAAATTATGATTGATGTTTTATGGAACAAAAAGGTGTTAAAATTGCGACATCTGGGCCTTAAAAAAGCCCTAAAATCCACTAGCTTCCGGGGGCTTCGCCCCTGGACCGCACCCGCTATCGGCTCGGTCGCTACGCTCCCTCGAAACACAGTCATCAAACATACAGGTTGGCACTTCAACCTCAATAAATTTTTGTTTTGGCGCTTCTAAGAAACTAGTTGAGAAGGCCTGGTCTAGACCATCACACCAAACTGCAAAGTACATGTATGATGCTTAAAGTTGATACTCTAAGACAATCCCAAATACTGAGATAATTACATAAATAGAAAGCTTTTAACCCCCATAATAACACCAAATGGTGTCCACCCGACAAAACAAGTTTAGAATAATGAATTTATTCGAGTAAACTCTACCAAAATATCTAAGTCTGAAACCCGGAAGTGCACGTAGAGTCGGGCCTCTATCCGTGACGTCACGAACGGGAGTCATGGGCTCAGTGAGAGTGAATGGCAGTGATATCCCTATACGTAAATGCTATCCTGTCAGAGCTAGATTTGTTGTTGTTAAGGGGTATTTTGATGGATTTTCTGTTTTCATTTGAATGAAGAATAACGAAGCAACATTTTCCAGTCGCTGATTTCTTTTTATATCCTCATATTCACCTATTTGGTAGAGATTTAAGACGAGTTCACTGCTTAGGAATTAAAGTTAAATCGTGCACTTATGAATAGGCGGATGCATTTTATTGTCATCAGATGTACATGAGCAGTTTTGTAAAACGAATAGGTCTAGAACTATGATAGTACTTATCATAGATGTGTGTGACTGCCTCAAAAAAGGATACAGTACCAGTTAAACATTATATGTTGTAAAATATCAAACTTGAACGAGATCATGCAAGCGCGCTTCCTCTATAATATTTTGGCGAGTGATGCGGCTCTTGCATGAACGTTCGTGGAGCGAGCAGAATCGGGAGGTAAGACCAAGCCGCTGCTCTAGGCGCTGCTTGCTTGTGATGGAACGTACGTGCGCTAGTTATATGTTTATCGGCAATTGCAAGAGAATGAAAGCGACGTTGTCAGCTAAGAAAAACAACTAACAAAGACTTGCTCCTGACTACCGGTGTCAGAATTGGTAGATGAAGGATGCAGGGCCAAGGAAGGCGAAAGACATGGGAAAAAGGAAGAAGAAACCATCGGGAGATCGCTGTAGTGTATGGTAATGAACTGTGCATGGGTAGACAGCTACTGTTCACTTCCGTGCCTGGGCCGATTTCAACACCAAAACAAAAATTACATGGTGAAAATATCGACTAATAGCACATCGTTGGCATGTATATGTCATAATTTTTAAAGGGGAATTGATATTAATACTATGAAGTACTAGGGGAAGGTAAAGAATTGTACATAGAATTATGATTTATTAGACTTTTCAGCCTTTGAAACAAAAATATGCAGAAAATCGTATCACTCTGCACATGTTTGCTATGGAACATCCGGGTACGTGAATATACTCTCTCCCGGACGTGAGGTCATAAATAGTAGACCAGTGTCGTGACTGATTTTCTATGCAAAGAGAGGCGGATATTTTAGACATTTCAATTGAGGATTTCGAGTAGACAGAATTTTTTTGTGATATACTAAGTAATTGAAAAACTTAAAAATAACATATACTTGCCATAGGTAACAAATTGAGGGACATTTATTTGCTTAGAGTATCAACTTTAAGTAGTAGCTTGGACCACGTTAAGAGAGAAACAAACATTCAAATCATCCCTGATAATGTAGTCACAATGTGGGGGTATATACTAATGTTTAATAAAATTGAATATTTTCGCTTTGAGGTTTCCTTTTTGTAGGTGCCACTTTCCCCCCAGAAAGTACCCTTTTTGGTTGGTCCCCCCCCCACTTTGAATGACGCCCCGCCGCCCCTGATTTTAAATAATAAAACTTTCAGCAAACCTTGATGAAAACCAGAGGACAGGCCATCTATGGCATCTATCTCATTAAAAACTATTTACTATATTAAGAAATATGCAGAAGACATTTAAATTGCGTCACCTAAAGGCTCTATCCGATGAAAATACAGCTTGATATAAATGGAAAGCTGAATGAATGTAGAATACAAATATAAAAGAATAACAAGTATTACCTTTTCATTATTGTACAAAAGCAAATTAAAACCTCTTTTCCCAAACCACTCCAAATGTGCAGGAAGTTACAGTGACGACATATTAACATGTGGACCCCATCGGTTCACCTATATGACCGAGGTGATGCAGAGCCGTGCTTAAGTAATGTAAAGTCATTGTGAATATGCGTACTCCACATCAAGTTGATAGCAAGTTTTTAGGTCGATAACTTCTGATTTCAAAGCGTTGGAGTTTGAGTTTTCAGAAAGCTGACACTCCTCTAACAGACACTGAAATGGCATATAACTGATATTATTGTAATAAGCTCTCCGTTGCTATATAATTCATCCATTTCATTTTCAGTTTGGATGGTCTTTAAGGAAACTAAAAAAGGCATAACCAAACGAGAATCATTATTTATGTTTGACTATTATGTTATCATCACCAAAATGTATCCATGTTTAATGTATCATATTTCTGTTCTTTGTAAACCTTGTCTGAGCCTTTATTT